>CAOJBK014874260.1:0-14945 GCA_948294925.1 Codiaeum variegatum
GAATATCCTCCATTCCAGAAGCTTGATTAGGTTGAGTATTAGTAGTACCATTCTCCAGATTAAGAATAACTACTTCCATTGCAGTGTTTAATCAAAGAAAGTCTGTTTGGTTATTAAGAAAATGCAAGATAGTGAGAAAGAAAAGAAACTGGAAAAATACAAGAAAAAGAAAATGAAAATTTCATAATTGTGCTCTAATACCATATCAAGCTTTAGAGAATGAGAGAAATTGATCACTTTCTCATTGACTTAGAATTGAGCTAAAAAGGCTCATTTATACAGAGTACAAGTAACAAGGCGGGAAAATAAAAAAAAAATACAAAATATATTTTCTAACTAAACAATCACACACTGCCAGCTGTGTTTTCTGTTATAACAAACTGAAGTGAGTAATGCTAAGGTAATTGGTAGTATACCATAATCACAGTACACCTAATATTGTTAGTTACAAATTTTGCAGTGCATTATTTTTTTCATTTCTTTACAAGTTTCCCTTTTTTATTTTTTTTCATTTTTTGAAATATATTTTGTGTGCAATATATTTCACACTCAAACTTTTTTCTTTTGATTTTTAAAATTATATTTTTGCATTTTCTTTACAAACATGATTTTTTTTTTTTACATATCAAACATTTTCTTTTTCCATTTTCAATGAATATTTATTATGCATTCACTTTATATTCATTACATATTTATGTTATATCTAAATCTTATATTCACATTATACTCTTATACATTATTTATAGTTAAACTATACATTATATACATTTAAATTATATATTAAAAAATAATAAATTGATACATTATATGTGTTTAAACTATACATTATTTCAAAAAATATTATTTTCATATGATAATTATTTAAAGTATATATAAAAAATATACATTAGATACTTTTTGAAATATATGTTACATACTTTTTTAGGTAAATTATATATATATATATATATATATATACCAGAATTATACATTAGATATGTCAAAAATATATTATTTTCATAAGATAATTATTCAAAATGTATATCAGAAATATACATTAAATATATATATTTTTTAAATTCTTTATGCATTAGAAATAATAGTAATATACATTAAATTTAGTTAAAATATACATTATATATTTCAAAAATATATATTCTTTAATAAGATAATTATTCAAAAAATAGATAAAAAATATACATTACATATAATAAAAAAAAAACTTTTTATGCATTATAAATACATTAGATATAATATATAAATCAGAATTATACATTAGATATGTCAAAAATAAACTATTTTCATAATATAATTCTTCAAAATGTATATCAGAAATATACATTATACATTATATATATATATATATATTAAATTCTTTATGCATTAGAAATAATAGTAATATACATTAAATTTAGTTGAAATATACATTATATATTTCAAAAATATATATTCTTTAATAAAATAATTATTCAAAATATATATATATAAATACGTTGCATCTAATAAAAAAAAACTTTTTATGCATTATAAATACATTAGATATAATTAAATTATACATTAGGTTTTTCAAAAATATACTCTTTCCATAGGTAAATTATATATTATATTTACCTAAATTGTACATTATATATTCATGAATTATACATTAAATATTTTAAAAAATATAATTTTTTCATAAGATAATCATTCAAAGCATATATCAAAAATATACATTAGATATATTTTTTTGAAAAAAAAAATCATTATGCATTATAAATAATAGAAATATACATTAAATTCAAATGAAATAATAAAAAAAATATAATGAAGAACAAAATGACTTAGTTTTGCTAATGAGAGGTAAATAAGATTTTTATTGATTTTTTTTAAATAATTAAATTAGTTTTAAATAATTAAATATTTGAATTATTATCTAATTTAAAATTTTTAAAATTTTAATTATTCTAAATATTTATAATTATATTTTAAAAGTTTAAACTAAATTTCTAATTGTTTTATTAGTAAAACCCTTCCATTAATAAATGATTTATTTTTTTATTTGACTAGTCAAAACCCTGTTTGGACTAGTCAAACTAGACAAAATAAACCCAATTTTACTATTTCACTTTCAGTCAAACAATATTCAAAATTTCTTTCACTTTTTGATCAAAATAGTCAAAATCGGGTTTCTTAATTCTACTTTATGCATATGTTTGTAAATTTCTTCATTTTATGTATGTAATAGTATTTTTTTGTTATTTAGTATAAATATGTAAAAAGCCCTGAGAAAAATAGGCTTTTGCAAGAGAAGAAGATATAAAAGTTACCATCTCTTCTTTTTATAACTTTTTTTAAAAAAATTCTTTCCAAATAAGAGTAAACTTGTATTCTCTCATTATTTACCCATATTCTCTCATTATTTACCCATCATTCCTTTACATACCCCATCCAAACATACTGTAAGTTTTTCTATACCATCTTTTGAGGGCCTTTTTTTTAATGCTGTAAAATTTTTTTATGGTAATAAAATATTTTGTAATATTTGTAATGAAGGGCAAAAACTTAAGTTACAACACAAACTATACCAAGCTAATAGGCTTTTACCACACACCCAACCTAACTTCAAAATAATGTGAAAAAAACCCCTCAGAGAGGAGAGATTCTTGGAAGAACTTGGTTCACCTCGTCATATTGTGAACCAACCAATTATAGTTTGATGCATAAACATTTGATAACTAGCTCAAGCTTAATATTGTTATTACACTCTTCAATCAATAGAGTATTTTAAATTACATTCTTCAATTAAAAGAACATTTTATAACTAATAAAATTATGTATATATTCTCAGTTGGTTATTTCATAATCTAATATGATGGACAGAGTTCATATTAGAATTTTTTGTTAAAGAGAGGTGAAATAAATGAAAGAAAAACAATTGATTACAACGATATAAGTAGACTAAAAGATAAGATACATAAATTGCAATTTACAAAGCCATTACAATGAATAACTTAAAAAAAATAATATAACCATAACACATAGAAAGTGGAAAAATAAATCCAAAATCAATGAAGCATCAAGTGAAGACAAGTCATTACCAAAATTAAACAATGCAAATGAAGTGTACATAAGTGATCCGATAGCAAAATAATCAATCATCAATAAAGAAGAACAAAGAGAAAGCTGAATATGGAAGTGTAAAACATTACCATGTACCACATGTTCCCACAAAAATAAACTATTGAACAAGTAATGAGGTTATCAATTCCATCCTAGTTGGGATGTCTAATACGGTCTCTGTTTCTTGAATCGTTGCTTCACTTTAAAAAATTATGAGGATGTCAACTTAGCAACATTAAAACAAAAAGAAAACACATGGCTTATAGTAGGACATTGAAATCTAATTATTTATTTAAACCTAATTTGCAAGTTTGTTCGCAACATAATTTGCTTCGTGCGAAGTGTGAAAAATACAAGTTAAGGGATATTTAAATATGAGTGCTCGGATTTCATAGTGCGAATCCCCCAAGTTCCATGGAAAATCATAGATATCCCCATTTACCCAGCTAATGGCATTATTTCAATTCACTTATCATTTCAAAGTTTGCAAAGTTGTCCTTTAAGTACAAAAGATCTAAGGCCTTTATAGGATCACCAAGAATTCCACAACATTGGAATCAAAGATTCTAATAGAACATGAAAATAAATCAAGAAAAACTATAATATATGATCTAAGAACACTCACAATGGCTACTAGTCCTACTTTGCTAGCAGTTGAAGCTTCTAGTTCCATTTGAAGGAATTTGGAGGAAGGGGACACCAAGAAACTGCTAGTCAAATTTTCTTGTCTTTCTCATAATTTTTAAAACATTTAACAGAGATAAAATCTAACTAATATAGTGGAGGAATGATAGGTCAATAGCTTTAACCTAATGAGTGAAACAAATCAAAGATTGATTGGGTTAAAGTTGAGAATCATTAATGATCAAATTATTTATCTCAGTCCAAATTGTCCATACTAGAATAAGAAACACAATTTTTTTTTTTGCATTTGGATTGAAGAGATCTACCATTAGAAAAGGAAGGCCATTGTTCATATAGTTCAAATAAATACATAAGAGAGCACCAATCAAATTCCTATCATTTAGATAGTCCACTCCTGATTTTCCAAGACGAAAATAGTTTAAAAAGAGATGGTGCATATTTTCATGAGAGGAGTTGCAAAAGGGACATAAGTTCAAAGAAGAGTTAAGAACACTAATCTACCTCTGATGTTTATCTTCCCTTATAAAATTACCTAAACTAGAATTCCATTTTAGGTGGCGACAAATTCTTTCAATTTGCTGGCCAAGTAGGCAAACACATCATTTACATTAATATCCAATTACCTATAAAAATATTTCATTGAATACTCACTAGAGACATCATAACACCATATTATTTTATCATCCACATTATGTTTCATCCTAAAAATGCCAAATTAGTCTCAAGAGAAGATAATAATTGTGTCCCTCATTCAAAGAGATTATGTCTCTAGGAAAGAGTCCACTTCCAAATGCTATTGGAAACAAGTGATTCGGGTTGATAACTAATAGTGAAATCTTTGGATATTTATGACCAAGACTATAATTGCCAATACAAGGACGAAGCCAAATTTTAGTTTATTTTTCTTCGCCCACCCAACACCAAAAACAACCTCCAATAACGTTCACATCGACTTGCACTTTAAAGACAACTAAAGTGATATCATTATGAATTTGAGATCCTCAAGAAATGAAACAAGCATGAGAAAAATAAAAATTCCATATTTTTTTTATTAATAATAGATTTCCAAGTAGAGGACGAATAATTAAATAACCTAAAAAACTATTTAAATAGTAGAGTTATATTTTTGTAGAGGATATTGCCAATTCCATCATCCTCTAACACCTTTGCTTTTTGAACAATGGACCATTTTAAGGAGTGAATTTTTTTCTTATTTTCCTCACCATTCATAAAAAATTCCTCTAAATCTTCACCAGCTTTTGACAATTCCTTTAAGAAATTTAAAGAGGGAGAGGTAGAAAATTGGTAGATTATAAAAGACCAATTTTATAAGTGTGAGATATCCCATAATAGATAAATACCTTGCTTTCAACTTTGATTTAATCTTTAAAATGATGGATTACTAAGTTTGTTTCCTTATTTGGTTTGCACTAAGAGAGAATCTAAGATATTTGATAGGAAAATTTGAGGAAGAATACTCTAAGGAGTTAATAACCATAGAGTTCCATGATTCATTTATATAAATACCAAAAGTGATGCTTTTCTTATAATGGACTTTAAGGACTTAAATAAGTTTGAATCATCTCAAGATTTGCTTAAGATTGATTAGAATAAAAAAATTATTCGAGCAAAAATTTATGGTATCATTAGCAGATTGAATAAATAGGATAGAAATTTCATTTTTTTTACCACTTTAATACCTATAGAATGAGACACTTTTAGAGATAATTTTGAAAATTTTTCACTTGATAATCAATACAATTATATAATACATATATTGCCTATAATTTATACAGTTTGAGGTATATACAAACTCTACATACAACTAATGAAATTAACATACGCTTATCCTTACTGGGCCTCCTCAAGTTGTAAGAACTCTATGTAAGATTCTCAACTTGGTCCTAAGCTCTTCAAATCAAGGTCTCGATAATGGCTTAGTAAGAGCATTGACAATTTGATCGTTGCAAGAGAAATATAGGATAAGTCGTTGCTTCTGTTGAACCTTGTCTCTCACAAACTAAAAGTCTACTTTAAGATGTTTTATTCTTAAGTGATAGATAATATTGGAAATAAGATAAGTAACTCTTAATTGTAACTCCAAATAGTTGGAATACTAACGTTAACTCTAAGCTCAATTAAAATGGACTAGATCTATGTCAACTCAACTGTTGCACTTACTCCAACTCGGTATTCCACCTCAGTAGATGAGTGAGAGATTGTTCTTTGCTTCTTGGAGCTCCAAAATACAACATTGTTGCCAAAGAAAATAATATAGCTGCTTGTGGACTTTTGGTCATTAAGAGAACCTGCCCAATCTACATCGGAATAAGCATGCAAGTCATGCTTTATTGCTAGAGTTATTTGAAGACCATAATTTGTTGTCTTTCGCAAGTGACGATGGATTCATTTGACTGCTTCCATGTAAGATTTGGTAGGTGAGTGCATAAATTGAGCCACCTTATTGATGGCATAGGATACATCAGGTCTTGTGAGGGAAAGGTACTGAGGACCTCCCATAGTACTCCTATAAACAACATCTTGAAGAAATTTGCCACTTGAAAGAGAAAGTTTCTATGAAGGTGTTGTTGGCGTGGTAGTTAGATTATTGTTGTGCATATTAGACTTTAGCAATAGGTCTTGTATATATTTTGTTCGTGAAAGCAACAAACCATTTGCATTCCATGTGGCTTGCATACCTAAGAAATAGTCAAGAGATCTAAGATCCTTAAGCTGAAAATTTTGTTTCAACTTATCCACTTGAGACAACAACACTTTCATATTATTGCCTATTAATAACATATCATCAATTTATAGAAGGCAATAAATGATAACAATATCTAATTTATAATAGAACATAAATTAATCAGTCTTGGATTTCTCAAAATTTTCAACAAATAAAGCATTTTTCAAGAATTGATACATTGACATGTGGTTTGGAGATGACCATAGAGGGACCTTTTCAGTGCATAAACATAATATGGTCTATCAAGATCAACTAAACTAATAGGTTAGGACATAAATACTTAATAATCAAAAGTCTTATGTAAGAAGGCATTAGATACATCCAGTTGTTTAACCTCCCAACCATGAGTCACAATAATAGATAAAACTAATCAAATAGTATTTGGATTTATAATTGGTGAGAACATTTCTTTAAAGTCTACTGAAGCTTATTGATGATAGCCTTTCACTACAAGACGCGCTTTGTAGTGGTCAATTGTGCCATCCAATTTGTATTGATTTTATACACCCACTTGTTGTCAATTACATTCTGACTAGGTTTAAGAGGAACAAGTACCCAAGTGTCATTTTTAATTAAAGCATTTAATTCATCTTGCATGGTTGTCCTCCAATGGTCAAATTTATTTTCTCGAGTAGAGTTTATAGGTGGGAATGAACTAGGGACACAAGTAAGAAAGTCCCATTTCTTAGGGTTCAAATTACCTATCTGAGGATGAGTCACCATGTGATGAGTTTTCTATCCATCAATTAATGGCTAGGTAGTAGGTGCACTATTAGTTAGTGGCTAGACAATAACTGCACTATCAAATGGTATATGCATTTTTGGAGGGGTAGGCTAATTTGTTGTATCCATGTGAGTCAAAGGTGAATTGGAATGTAGTTTAGTATCAGTTGAACTGAAACTAGGCTACTGATTTACTGATTAAGAGGTGTTATAGGATGAGGATTGATGGGTAGGTTATGTAGTGTGAGGGGTTGGTGACTGTGGTGATGATCCAAGTAGAACGAGTCCATTGTGGCATGGCAGAACAATTTTATTAGGTAGAAATAGAGTGACAGTACTATAGGTAGATGACTTGGATGGTTATTTCGCATGCAAATCATTATTCCAAGCAAATGGGAACACCTATTCATCAAAAACAGCATGACATAAGATATAAATTTTGTTAGAAGAAAGATTAATATATTTATATCCCTTATGCAACTTACTATAAACAATAAAAACACACGATTAAGAGTGTGGTTCTAATTTTTTTTTGAGAGTACAATCTGAGCCATGGATAATAAAGGGAACCAAAAATCAATAAATCATTATAAAGAGGTTTAGTTTTAAATAAGACTTCATAAGAACATTTATTATCCAGTAGGGGTATGCTTATTCGATTAAAATATATACAACATACCAAAGGCATATGTCTAATACAATTAAGGAACAGACAAATGTTGCAGTAGTGTACGAGCAGTTTCAACCACATATCATTGTTTGCGCTCAGCACACCCATTCTGTTCAGGTGTGTATGGGCAAAAGCTATGATGGGTTATACAATTTTTAGCTAAATAAGAGGACAAAGCCTAATACTCACCTCTCCAATCAGATTGAAAAGTCTTAATAGAAGTATCAAAATACTTTTCAACAAGTGCTCTAAATTTCATAAAACATTGAAAACTAGACTTATGATGAATTCAATAAATTTAATAGTATTTACTAAAATGATCAAAGAATAACACATAGCAACGACAACCATTAACTAAAATTTCAAAGGAAGGACCCCAAACATTTGAGTAAACAAGTTCTAAAGGTTTAGAAACTGTAGAAAAGGAACTGGAAAATGGTAATTTATGAGCTTTAGCAGTTCTACAAGCATGATAAATAGAAAAGGAATCATTAACACTTGAAATATTATTATTCACTAGAGCAGCTTGAACAAAAAAACTATTTGTTTGACCAAGATGTGCACGCCAAATAGAGATTAATGCTAGGAAGGTAATTATTATAGACCTATTATTAGGAACATGAATAAGTATAGTGTAGAGCCCACCTTTATTCAGGCATGTATAGAGAACTTGCCTTATGATGATATCCTTAAAATTAAAAAAAAATTGAGGAAAAAGTTCAATGGAGAGATTGCTAGTATGAGCGAACTCACTAACTAACAATAAATTTTCACATGATTCAAAGACACATAATATATTATCTAAAAGAAAACTTTTATTATTGGTAGACAAAATTGAAGAACCTGAATGAGTAATGAGAAATGTTTTACCATTACCAATAATAATTTCACCAGGACTAGAATAGTCTTTGCTTATATGGTGGTTCTCTAATTTGCTAGTGAGGTGATGATTTGCACCTAAATCAACTACACAAAACTGTGTGGTTCTCGCTTGGTGAGATTGAGGAAGTGAAGTCATAGAGCAATTATAGTTTTTATTAGGTCTTTGTGGAGATGAGCATGCCTTGGACAAATGATCATGCCCTTGACAATTGTAACATTAAGGTTCAATAGTGCTATCACTATGCACTTTATTGCACCCATAATCGCAGTCATAGCCATATTGAGGCCACAACGATTGGTTTAATGTTAATTGTAAAAGCTTATGGATGGAATTGATTCTTTGGTTTCCAAATTAGTTGTAAGTTGTTGTTCTCCACATAAGTAATAGACTATACAAATCATCATAAGTCAGAGGTTGATGTCAATCATCCATTGAACGAATGACAGGTCTATATGCAGACCTAGACCATCTATTATTGCATCGATTAAATCATCGGCAGAGACAGGATTGTTGAGTGCATCAAGTTTATCTGAAATGTTTTTTGGTTATTTTATCACTACTACATAAATGATTTTTTACGTCGGTTAGATTTGCAACTGACGTTAAAAAAAATGATTTGGTGGCATAATTGTAAATAAATTGAAATATTTATGTTGGTAAATTTAGAACCGACATAATATGTTGTATTTTCAACAACTTTTTCACTTGTGAAACCCTACCAATTTCTCCACTCAGAACTCTTACGACCATAACCTCTGTCAAACTGCTCACTCAAAATCATACCTAAGCACTACGGAGACTCGTTCTAGTTTCATAAAGCCGATCGATCTACCCATTCTGAAGCAATGAAAAGAAAAGGTAAATTCTGAACCCTTTTATTTTCTATTCTGAATCCTAAATCTAATTAGGATTTTCATGATAAAAATCATTTTCATTTAATGAAAACTGACCTGATTAAAAACCTATTATGTTAATGTTTTTACAAAATAAAAATAATTAGCTTATGAACCAAACTCCCAATTTCAATCGAACAAGCCCAAACCCTTCATAAGAAGGGAGAATGATGTGGGATTTGATTCTCATTCCAAGGGATATGCAGGCAAGCTTGTTCAAAGGCTTCAACTCCAATTCTTTTTTTATTCCTTTCTCTATTGTCTTTTCTTTATTATTATTTTAGTTTATTTTCGCTTTTGATATTTTAAATCTATATTTATTTAATTTATGTTCATATATTTTTTTGTCATTCATTGCAATGGTGCATGACACGATTACTACTTAACATGGATTGTCAATGGAGGAATCTGTCTGGCATATTTTCTAGCATAACCTGCCAACTTGTTTTTCTTTTATTTATTTATTCTTTTGTTATTATTATTATTCCTCCATTGTCAATGTTATTCCATTTATAACTTCTTTTAAAGGGGAAGGTTTGCCCTTCTTATGCCTTATGGCTAGAGGAGGGATCCCTATATGTCTGTTTTTATTTGTATTTTATTTCAGCTATTTCAGTATTTTGTTTATTTGTTATTTGGGGATGTGTGCTCTCCCTAGTACCAAACTAAGCAGAGGAGAGATCCATGTTTCATTTTATCATTTTTATATGCTTTATTTTATTCTATATCATTTTCATCATGTCATTATATTTTCTCATGCATAATTACTTAAATATTATATCTATTCATGCATCATCCAATATCTATTCAAGCATACATAAAATCAATTTATCCAAATTCATATGACTTTAGAGCCAAAAGTGTATAAAAGTCATTTTCTCTAAAAATCTAATTTTGTATCATTCATAAGTCCCTGAATCCATCTTTTGGTTCGAGGCTTGTGTCTTTTTTCCAATGGGTAAAAATAACAGTTTTTGGAGTTAATAATCAAATTTGTTTCTTAATCACCATGAAATGAAATATTTTTCTAAAGTATTAATTGGTGACTCACAATAAACACCTAACACTTAATGGGCCTATAAGGGGTTCTCCATATGCGAGACTCGAAATCGACTCAACGCACAATCCTTCCCTTCGTGGTTGGTTTCCTCAAAGCCCAAAAAGCTTGAGTCACGCGTCATGCTCGAGGAAGATGCCTCATAAGTGCCAATTTTAGGATTCAAAGTTATCCCTCCTTAGAAAATTCATTATTGATCAAAGATTGGATCTAATTAGCATGGATTAAAGGCCTTTTAGACTTTTTTTTTTTTGGATTTGGGGTTTTCGAATATGGTTTTCTAAAAAGATACAAAAGCTGGGTTTCATGCATTCAATCATATATAGTAGAATTTTGTCATAAATAATTTTTTTTTCTCATTCGTCATTCATTCCAAAAGATTTATTTTATCATTTTCTTTGTAGTTTTCAAGCTTTTCTAGCTTTCCAGCCTATCATTGGAGAAAACATATGAGTACGAAGGATAACTTTAATTGGGACTAGGTGAGGATATGCAGCAATTTATTGGCACTTTCATCGAGATGTTGGATGGTGTTGAGATACTAGAGATTAGCTCAACCTTGACCTATTGGCTACTACAGACACTTATTGCAACTAGATTGGCTACCCTATGATATATTTTCTGAAGTAGCACTTTTGATTTCTATCATTTATTTTATATGCATATCATGTTAAATAAGCAAAATAATAGGAATAGAAAACTTGGAAATTGAAATTGACTTACAGGGCCATAGTCACACTAGCAAGGGTAGTAGGACTCATATGATGATTGTTGAGCCCTTCATTACTAGCTTCCTTAAGGTAGGGAATCGCATGTCTACAACTTTTGTAATTGGTGGGCTACTATTGATTCTGATGGTACCCCTAATAGAAACTTGATCTTTGCTTTAGTAAAGAGGTAGCAAGACACCACCAACACTTTTCACTTTTTAGTAGGTGAAATGACAATGACACCTATCAAGTGGCACTACACTATAGGGATGCATTTCAGAGGTTTTCCCCTTTTCTTTGATGCTAGTATTAGGGAAAAGTAGCTCTTAAGAGACATGTTAAAGGTAATTTCAAAGGACTAACTTATTTTCCCAGGATTTAGTTGCTGAGGTAGTTGTGTCGTAGGGAACAAATGCCCTTTACTATTGATTTATGTGCTAGAATTAACCTTTTAATCATGTTATACTGCATCTTTATGTCTAATGAGTGGGACCATATTCATTTGAAGATTCATACTTTATTAGAGGATCTTGATCAGTTGGGCACCTTCGAATAGGGAGGCATTGCTTTTGTTGCTACTTATAAAGCCTAGGGCTCTATGTCCATAATGAAATGAACTAACATCCATTCTACCATGATTTCTCGAGAGGTCAGTTTCTACCCTTTTTATTCTATGTTGGCCAGTTGTTTTGTCTATATACTCGTGAATTGACAATCTTATATTGTGCAAATTTGGGCTTATGTTCATATCCCATTGATTGCCTTTATTATTAACACAAGGGATCCTCAATTGATTTTGATGGGTTGTACTTGATGTAGATATAGGTTGCATGAGCTGTTGAGGGGTTTCTCCTTTTTGGAGTACAGAGAGGATTGAAGACCTTTCCCAAGGTATGGTTTGAGATGATTCTTCCCTCTTTAATGTTATATTTTGTTATTTACTTGAAGTTCTACTTTTCAGGTGACTTAGGCCCCTTTTTATTTGAGTGTGATTAGGGACAACATGCCCACCACTGATTTATGCATCTTAGCTATAAGCAGCAAATCTTATTTGGCTATGCCTCTATTAGGGAGTTCTACTAGGGCAAGCGGGCTATGGCTTAGACCCACACCATGCCTTATTTTCACATAGATCCTCCTTTGATGACGATAAGGGATATGACTCCTTAGTTTGAGACTTCCTAGAGGATGGGATTTTAAGAGACTTCTTTGTCATTTTACCTCTTACCATAGTTTGTAGTCACTCAATAAATGAAGGGTATACCTCACTTATTCAGGGACTTGGTCCAGCACTTATACCCATATCGTGACTTTCTTAGAGTCAAGCTTCTCATTAAAGTGGTCTTGTTACCAATTTAGCTACCACTTTAGGAGGTGACAGTAGTTGTATGCTTGTTCACTTTTCTAGACTGAGTAGTGGTGGCCTACTGGAGGAGTTTGTTTCATATATTAATGGGGAGGACTAGTCAGCCTATCACAACATTGGTGATACATATCCCAAGGGGATTTATACCATTGAGCCTAAACAATGGAGAGTTTAGTTCTTGATTGGTTTATAGCTTAAAAAATTAACAATAAAATTCAATGGAAATGACTAATCTCTTAACACAAAGTTTACCCAAAGAAAATTCAAGTAAAAGAGTTAAGAAAATAAACCTTAAGAGAATTGCAGAAATTTTCTATATCCTTTATGAATTTCATCTTTAATCTTGATTACAAGAAAAATCCCAATGAAAATTAACTAAATATATGAAATTATGTTGAAATCTATGAGGAAATTATGTTTAAACCCTTTATTCAATGTATCTACCTCTAGATTTGCTTAAAAGTACGGAATAGAATGACCTAAACAATTGAAAATTACAAATTTATAGTTGGAAAATTTTTGCATCGGCACAGCCTGATTGAACTTTCACGGGCCTGTGTAGAACTCTTATGCCCGTGCAAGTGAAGAACGGTAATCCAGTATGCAACATGGCTTGCATCAATTTTATCGCAAAAACAGCATCTCGCAGGGCCTCGTGCGGTCATCATTCTCAAGCTTTTTTTCATTCAGTGGGAAACATGGGCTTAAGCCATTTGCATATCCATTTCTCCATTCAGCACGGCCCCGTGTAGAGGTGATTTCCTTGGAACCCCACCAAAAATTGCATACTTCAATCTCGCTCACTCAGGAATTTCGTTTTTGACTCTGATAATACCATTTTTGTATAAATTCCTCAATTTCTCTAAACAAACAAATTAAATGCAATTTTTGGATAAAAATAAACTTATCTATTAGGGGAAAACATATAAAAATACACCCTGAACATAGAGTTTTCAAATTAGAGACTTGCTTTAGTTTTTCTTAGAGTGGGTTTTCACCCTAGCAAGCTTTTTGTCCAAATATTTGCCAAAGTTGCCATTTTGAGTTTTCAACCTAGCATACTCCATTTGTTTTTCTTTTCATCATCTTTTGATTTTACTTTTGCATGGAAATCAAAGAGCCTAAATGATATTAAGATGAAAAATGGTAAAACATTGAATTTTATTTGATGATTTGGACCAAACTCGTAAGGTTTACCAATGTATCTCTTTACATTAGATTTTGAAATTTTATGAAAAAAATATAATAATTTTTGGAGAATCAAGTCTACATAGTTCTTGTAATAGAATGATGATGCAAGATGCAATTTTATGCAATAAGAATATTAGATGTAGTATTTCTTGAGTTGATCAAAGTTTCTTAGCTTTGAGAACTCAATTCCATCGATGTCTATCAGAATGACACCTTTATTAGTCATGATCTTTTTTACTATTTACATACCAATCCAAGAAGGTCTAAATTTCCTTCGAGAATTATTTATTGCCTCTCTGAGTTCTTTTAGGACTAGGTTTCCTTCGTGAAGTTTGTAATTTCTAACCTTTATTTTTAAATGCCTTGCTAACTTCAATTAGTAGTTTTAAGTTTAATAAAGGACTTATCTTTTCTCATTAGTGAGATTGGGTTTGTTGAAGTTATTTGTTTTCCAGCCAAGCTCAGTGATTTAACTTTCTTGGAGGACTCTAATATACTGAATTTCAAACTCTATGGGTAGGACTATTTCTATTCCATAAACCAGTGAATAACGAGTTGCTTTATTTGTTGTCTTATATATAATTCTGTACCCAATGAGAGCATTTACAGGTGTAGATGCCAATTCTTGTGGCTGATTACCATCTTTTATAAGATGTTCTTGAGTGCTTTATAGTTGCTTCCATAACACCATTAGCTTAAGGTATGTAAGAAAAGGTCTTGTGGTGTTGAATCTTTTCCTTTTTTTTTTTTAAATTAAGGTAGAGACCTATTTTTGGAAGTGAGACCCATTGTCTAAAATGGTCTTAGAATGAATGCCATATCTGACAATGATGTTTGTTTTGATGAGCTAGGCAATTAGCTTAGAGTCAAGACTTAGTATACTGCAACTTCGAACTACTTGGTGAAGTAGTTAATGGCAACTAGAATGAATGCATGCCAATTAGAGGAATTCCAAGAGCTTTTACCAATGATACCATATCCAT
>CAOJBK014875706.1:0-14230 GCA_948294925.1 Codiaeum variegatum
CAAACTCTATATGCTAGATCATATGACTTCTATCTAGTTCTAATTCTCGACAAATCAATTCTTACTAGAAACTCTTCCTAGTGAATCTTTACTGCCTTAGCAAAGGATTTGTGAATTGATAACAACTAGAAGTCATAAGATTCCTTCCTTATTTACCCAAGTTAATTAATTCTTTCTTAGAGATCACTTATCTCAACATACCACTAATTATGGCCACCACACGCTATACACCAATACTTGATTAGCATCGGTATATAGGCAGTAACAAACCATATCCACCAATATGTTAGATAACATGTCACCTCAAGTCTAAGGATTATATGCACAATTACAATCTAGATGATCAGACATTAACTAGTGGATAAAACCCAAGTGTCTATTATCTAATGTCACTAAATGACTTACTCATCTCATGAATGTCCACATGTTGTCACGACATCAAATGTCTATAGTTTAAGACTCACTACCTCCATACCAACATGTATCTCTTACTTGTCATGGATTACAACAATGGTGACGATCTCTCTAGATTAATGATGGTCCTACCAATAATCCTATGATCATGAACTTACTTTAAAGTCTATGACAAAAAGAATCTATCTCCGAATTCCCAAATTCTATAAGAATAAATTCTCTTATATAGAACTTATGGAACATATATACGTAATGCACTAAAATGAAAATGATAATTAAACAAAAACATATATATTAATAGCCATTAATGGATTATGATTTCAAATATATATATAAATAATAGGCTATAGGGAAAACAACCCTAACAATCTCCCACTTGCACTAGAGCTAATCTAGAGCCAATCTACACATTCTCTAAGACCCATCCTTTCGAGATGATAATCTAACTATTGTTGACTCATAGCTTTAGTCAAGGGATCTATTGTGTTCTTAGCTGATGCTATTTTTTGCATGGCTATATCTCTTCTCCCAATGATCTCTCTAATAATATGATAGTGCCTTTCTATTTCTTTGGATTTCAGGTGAGACTTAGGTTCCTTTGCCTTAGCAATGGCTCTATTATTGTCACAGTAGAAAGGAACCACCGACAAAATGAAAGGAACCACGTCCAATTATTTTACAAACTTCTAAATCCAAATAGCTTCCTTTATACCATCTGATGTAGCAATGCATTCATACCTCTGCAGTGGAGTCTGCAGTGGTGGATTGGTTAGAACTCTTCTAGCTAACTACTCCTCTATTATAAGTGAATATAAAGTCTGAGATAGGCTTTTTATCACTGACATCTGATTGAAAATCAAAGTCTGTAAAACCATTAATCCTCAAATCTCCTCCTCTATACATTAAAACTAAATCCTTAGTCCTTCTAAAGTATTTTAGGATAGCTTTGACTGTGGCCTAGTGACCCGGACCAGGATTGGATTGAAACCTACTAGTTACACTAACAATGTATGTAATATCAGACATAATACAAAACATTGCTTACATTAAGATTCCAATTGCCAAATCATATAGAACATTGGCCATGTTTTCCTTTTCTTCAGGTGTCTATGGTGACATCATCTTAGAAAGGTGGATATTATGACGTACTGGTAAGAATCCTTTCTTGGAATCTAGCATGTAGAATTTCTTTAACACCCTTTCTAAGTATTGACCTTGGGAAAGCCCTAGTGTTCTCTTCGATCTATCTCTATAGATAGGAATACCAAGAACATAAGTAGCTCTCGTAGGTCCTTCATAGAGAAATTTGAGGATAAACATAGTTTTACACTAGAGAGAATTACTACATCCTTTCCAATCAACAAAATGTCATCCATATAATGTACAAGAAATGTAAGTTCACTCACACTAACCTTCTTGTACGCACATAGTTCATCTTCATTTTTAAGGAAAATAAACTCTTTAATTGCATCATCAAAATGATGATTCCAACTCCTTGAAGCTTGCTTAAGACCATAAATGGATCTCTTAAGCTTACACACTTTAGAACTAGCCTTGGATTAAAAACCCTTAGGTTGTTCCATGAAAATATCTTACTCAATGTTTCCATTTAGAAAGGCAGTTTTGATATCCATTTACCAAACCTCATAATCATAGTGTGATGCTATCACTAATAAAATCTGAATGGACTTAGGCATGGCTACTAGAGAAAAGATTTCCTCAAAGCCAACCCCTACTATTTGGTGAAACCCTTTTACTATAAGCCTAGTTTTAAATGTTTCCACGCTTCCATCTGATCCAATCTTTCTCTTAAAGATCCATTTATTCTCAATGAGTATTACACCCTTAGGTGAATCAATAAGATCCCTGACTTGGTTAGCATACATGGAATCCATCTTGGTTTTAATAGCCTATAACCATTTACAAGAGTCTATATCTGATATAGCCTGCACATATGTAGTAAGATTAAAAACTTGATCAACTTCGCAATCAATGTACAACTCTTGCACATTACTATGAAGAAGTCCGTATCTCTCAGGAGGAAGAGACACTCTACTAGACCTTCAAGGAACTTTTGTGGATACATTATCAATCTGATTAAGCTCATTAGGTTGATCAATATACATTTGATTAGTTTGTTGGATTTCTTCAGATGGTACTTCATCTAAGATTATCTCCCTTCCTTTGCCACCTTCATAAAGAAACTCTTTCTTAAGAAACTTGACATCTTGACTGACAATGATTGTTTGATTAGTAAGGAGTTAAAAACAATATCCTAAACCACCTTTAGGATATCTAACAAATCTTCCTTTAATAGACCTCTCTTCCAAGTTATCTATTCATAGCCTTTTAATATGTGCTGGACACCCCCAAATCTTAATGTGCTTAAGACTTGGCCTTTTACTATACCATATATCATATGGAATAGTCGAAACATATTTGGAAGGGACTTTATTAAGGATGTAAGAAGCTATTTCATGTGTATATCCCCAAAAGAAGATAGGGAGATCAGTATAGTTCATCATAGATCGTACTGTATCCAATAGGGTACAATTTCTTCTTTCAGAAACACCATTCAACTACGGTGGACCGGGAAAAGTCAATTGTGATATAATTCCATGTTCCTTTAAGAATTTATCAAACTCCGTACTCAAGTACTTGCCTCCTCTATCTGATCAAAGAGTCTTTATACTTTTTCCAGTTTGATTTGTAACCTCTTGCATGAATTCTTTGCACTTTTCAAATGATTCATGTTTATGCTTCAATAAATACACATACCCTCACCTTAAAAGGTTATCAGTGAATGCAATGAAGTATAAATATCCTCTTTTAGCCATTTGTGGAAATGGTCCACATACATCACTATGTATGATATCAAAAATTTTTTTATCTCTTTCTTTTTGTCCCACAAAGCTAGACCTAGTCATTTTTCCTTGGATACAAGACTCACAAATTAGAGAAGGTTACTTCTCGTATGGTTTAGGATCCCCATTTTCTCCAACTTTAGAATCTTCTCTTCAGATATATGTCCAAGTCTAAGATGTCAAATTAATTTTGAATTAGATTTGGATTTAATCATGGCATTAAATTGAGTTGCTCTTGCATAAGTTTTGTTATCGGTATTATCAAGATAATAAAGACCATCTAAAACATACCCCATACCTATAATTCTATTTTCAAAATAGATTTCACAAACATTATCTCTGAATAAAAGTACATAGCAAAACTAAATTATACAATTAACATAAATAATGTTCATAAATGCATTACATACTTATAAGGTGTCTTTCAATAACAAAATATTATCTCTAAAATCAACAGAAGTAGTCCTTATTGCCTTGGATGCAACATTTACACCATTGCCAATCTTCAAGACCACTTCATCCTTATCCAAGCTTCTCTTACTTGTTAATTCCTGCATAGAAGTACAAATGTGAGAACTTGCACCACTATTAAATATCCAAACAAATGATGAACTATAAGGTACATTATTACTGTAATTAGAATTAGAACAATTAAAAGATACTTCATAAGACTTACTCTTATTTTTGCTCTTTATTTTTCTTTTGCTTGTCCTTTTGACTCTACAAGAACCTAGGACAATTTCTTTTCCAATGCCCAACCTCATCATAATGGAAACACTTTCCTTTTCTTTTTGAAGCTTCTTCTGCAGGCTTATCTTTAGTAATGCCCCCTATAACCTTAAGAGTGACAGCTTTGTTCTTAATCCTCTTCTTCTTCTTGGTCCCACTATGTGAAGAAGAAGTGACAAGAATGGCTCCTTTCCCTTTAGAACCACCCATATCCTTTTCGGCATTCACCAAACTCTGGTGTAGCTCAATAAGTGTACATTTAATTTTATTCATATGAAAGTTATTATGAAATTATTGAATCTTGGTAGGGGAGATTGAAGGATTAAATCAATTTTAAGATCCACATCTATGGAGAAATTTAAATTCTCTAATGACTCGATGTAACAAATCATTTTATAAGCATGCGGTTTAACCTTCTCTCCCTCATGCATCTTGGCCTGGAACAATTCCCTAGATATCTCATATCTAGCGGTCCTACTCATCTCACCATAAAGTTCTTTAAACTGAGTAAGTATGTCCAAGACCTTAGCGATGTGCTAGTGTTGCTTATGCAACTCCTTAGACATGGACGCAAGCAAAATACACCTTTCCGTTAAGTGATCATCATGCCACTCTTCGAAGTGACCTGTTCCTCTTCCGAAGCCTGCAGTGGTAAAGGACCTGGCAACTATTTACCGATCACATACACCACTTTCTCATAAGAGAGGAAAAACTTAACATTTCATAACCAATCCACATAGTGATTCCCAGTAAGCTTGTTTTCATGTAAAATACTAGCAATCGGGCAGGTAGAACTCATATTATCAGATTTTACTGTAGAAAATAATAAGATTGCAATTAGTACTAAATATATATGAATTTAATCACCATATTGATTTTGTCTTTAATCAAAATGGCATTCCCACTAATTTGGCGAATCCTACACTTCTAAATAGGAAATGAAGATTCCATTGGGTAAATCACTAGTGGGTCGATTGAAATCTTGCAAATGAATAACTCTTGTTTAGCAAATCCCGCAAGATATGCATTGTATTTCTAGGGTTTTGATTTTTGTAAGTGAGCAACTCTTTCTCATCATAACTCTTGTTAGATTCAATCTAATGACTCTTAATACTTTCGACCTCAGGTACACATTACCATTATTGGCCTTTCATATTAGTTGAGTTAAACCCATTGGGCCATCAAGTATGAAGATTTGAACATTGCATAACTCTACTATGCATTGCCATTCTTGCCATATAATGTATCTCATACTCATAACATCTCATGCTATATAATGAACTCAAGGAAACTAGTTAAAAGATTCATCACTCCAATGGAGAGTCATAACTCAATATTTAGTTTGGAAGATTTTGGGCCTTATTGATTTTGATCTCACTTTAAGCTTTATCCATTTTACATGCATCTCATGCTTGATACATATCTCATACATATCTATAAAATGGACAATAAATAAACATAGGCATGATCATGGACTTAAGGTCTCAATTCCTAGCCACAAGGAATGGGTAAGGTTAATTAGGTTATCAAATTATAAGAATTAATGCCTACTTTGGTCTTCATGCTCCCACTAGGCATCTTCATGGGTTGAACCCTTCTTTTACTCTTGCATCTCCACAACTGTTGTGTACATTACATATCCTTGGCATACTAAGGAAACATTATAAAATAAGATAACTGATAGGCTTAATCAACTTGAAAAAACTAATTTAGTAGTCAACACTTAATAAGAAACCCATATATAATAAAAGAGTATTACATACCCTATAAATTCATTCATTAGGTTAAAAGTCCATTATCATCCTTTCATGCCAAGACAATCACATAACAACAACATATAACTCTTATATATTATCAATGTGTTAAAGTTCTTTAACTTATGGAACTCTTCCAAACATTTTGAATATCTTGTATTCAATGTTTTAAAGTCCAATAATGTTCATTAGAAACATTGTTTGAAGGCTTAGAAAAAATCTCAAATTCTTTGAGGCTTGATCATTAGGCAGTGTGCTCTCACGAGTCGTGAGAGACAAAATCCTTCCCACACGTAGTGTCACGGACTCTGAAAAGCTAGTGTCCTCAATTTCTAATGATCTTGCTTCTTATAGTAAGTGTCATGGTCCATGAAAGAGACCGTGAGAAACAGAAACCTTCTTACGGGCTGTGACAGAGACCGTGAGGAGCTTCTGTTTCTCTATGAAATGCAAAGCCAATTCTCACAAGCACTCTCATAGGCTGTGACAGAGATCGTGATACATGTTTTTTGTGACCAATAAACATAACAACACAACCATTATTTTGCACAAGTAATTGGGTGGCTCCGATACCACTTGAAGGATGAAATACAAGTCGCGCAGTGGAAGCTAAAAAGATTTTCAAAAATCTGATGTGACTCAGTTTTTTATTTTCAAAACTTTTTACAAAAACATTTACCATGTCAAAACTCTTTTAACATGCTTGGTTTAATTATTCATTAAACTCTTTAATGAATACCTAAACCTATGTTTAGACCTATATTCATATAAAGGATATTAAACCAATTTTTGTGCAAATCACAATAGCAACAAAAAAGGGAAAGAATGTATCAAATACCTCAACTCCCTACTTCATTTAGCTCCTCAAGTGTAAAGCCTCTAGCTTGACTCACACCAAAGCTTTCCCGATAGCTTGTGTCTTTTTTTATACTTAAAGATGCTTAAACCCTCTATTGGTTGCCCAAATGTTTGGTTCTTACTTGGTTGAGAAATGGAGACCATTGGGGATTTGTTTGGACTTTGATTTCACACACACACTCCCTCTCACGGATTTAGAAGTAGAGTTTATAGTTGAAGAACTCTTTTTTAAAAATAAACTTCCTCTCACTAAAAATGTGCCTTGATTTTAACTTTCACTCTCTAACTCATAGAGAGTTTCTCACTCTAGTTCAATAAAGAAGAAGATAAATAGTTATGAGTTCAAATCTCATAGGTAGAAATATTATAAACCACTACTTATATAGCCATGCTTCTTCCAATCAAACTTCTTTAAATTAAGGAAGAGTAAGTGAAGATGATGATGTCTTGTGCTAACAACCTTTTGACTTAATTGACTAAGTAATTAGTCAATTAATCAACTTGATTAGTATAAGTAATTAGTAGAAATCACTTTAGCCAATAATTAATTACATCTCATGTATTTTCATTTACCTAAGTCCATATCAATTTAGTCATTCCCATTTGTATCTCATACAAACTATGACATAATTGAATAAATCCTACTATAAATTAGACTTCAAGACATGCTAGAATCTTTGTAAATTTAATTACAAGTCTAGCCCAATTGTTATTCAATAATTAATTAAACTATTTAATCTATTATTAATATGGTTAAAGACCAAGCTATGGTAAATTCCTTGTGGTGTTTGACTTACTAGGTTCATGTTCTAATTAGAAATGGGATAAAGAAAACTGTTTTCTTCCCACCAAGTATGTAATCCATAATTTATACTTAATCCTATAAGTCGTGGGTAATGTCTAGCATAACATGTCATGGCTACCTAATTAGAAATGAATATTGGTGATTACATCCCTGACATAGCATGAACCTTTTGATTAAAATTACTGCGAACTCAAATCCCTTTATTACGGATTCACGATCTTAGCTGAGGACATGGAATAGTCAAACCCTATATGCTAGATCATACAACTTTTATTCGGTTATAAATCTCAATAAATCGATTCTTACTAATGAATCTATATTACCTTGTTTAAGGATTTGTGAATCGAGAACAACCAAAAGTTATAGGATTCCCTCATTATTAACCTAAGTTAATGAATTCTAGTTTAGAGATCACTTATCTGAACATACCATTGATTATTGTCACCACATGCCATACACCAACACTTGAGTAGCATTGGTATTTAGGCAGTAACAAACCGTAGCCACTAATATGTTAGATAACATGTCATCTCAAGTCTGAGGATTATATTCACAATTACAATCTAGATGATGAGACATTGACTGGTGGATTAAACCCATGTGTCCATCATCTAATGTCACTAAACGACTTACTCATTCATGAGTGTCCACATGTTGTCACGACATCAAATGTTTATAGTTTGAGACTCATTACCTCCATACTAAGTATCTCATACTTGTCATGGATGACAATAGAGGTAACTGTCTCTCCAAATTAATGACATTCCTACCAATAATCCTATGACTGTGAACTTACTTTAAAGTCTATGATAAAAGGAATCTGTCTCCAAATTCCCAAACTCTTTGATAATAGATTCTCTTACATAGAACTTATGGAACATTTATACATAATGCACTAAAATGAAAATGATCATTAAATGAAAACATATATATTAATAGCCATTAATGGATAAAGATTACAAATATATACAAAATGTACAGGCTCTAGGGCATACAACCCTAACAATGTCCTCTATCCGATTTGAGTTCTTGAAAAATCTGGTTCCTACTAAAACCTCTTTCTAGTGAACCTTGTCCGCTTTGGCTAGAGATTTGTACAAAAATAACAACCAAAGTCATAGGACTCCTTCCTTATTTTACCCAAGTTAATGAATCCTTTCTTAGAGATCACTTATCCCAACATATCATTGATTATGGCCACCACATGCCATATATCGATACTTGACAAGCATAGGTATGTAAGCAGTAACAAGCCATAGCAATCAATATGCCAGATATCATGTCACCTCAAGTTCAAGTGTATTATCCTTAGGGCATACACTGCTAAAAATAGAATCCCTGTACCCTTTGACAAGTAAAAATAAATCATCAGCAAACATTAAATGGTTTATTTTTAATTGTCCACATCCTTTATGAAATTGAAAAGATACATCTATAAAATCCAAGAGCCTAGACAGGTACTCCATTTCAACCACAAAAAGCAAGGGTGACATATGGTCACCCTGCCTCACACCCTTACTGCCAGCAAACAACCCATCAAGTTTCCCATTGATGAGTAGATAAAATTAAGATGTTTTAACACAACATATAATCAACTTGACAAAAGCATGAGGAAAATGCAAATGAAGCAACATTTCCCCAAAAATTCCCAATTAAGTGAATCATAAGCTTTCCTTAGGTCAACTTTCATAGCACATTTAGGAGGTCCCCTGTTAAGGTGATAGTCCTTAACTAGTTCTTGAGCTAGAAGCACACTGTCCCCAATATATTTGCCTCACGTAAAGGCAGGCTAAACTTTATTGATAATCCTACCTAAACACAAGCTCATTCTCTCACTAATGATCATAGTAATCCTTTATAAATAGTCAAACAAAAGGCTATTGGCCTAAAGTCCCCTATTTCCACAACATCATTCTTCTTAGTGATGATAGTTACTATAGTGATATTCAACTCCTTCAGTATTTTACCATACCTAAAAAACTCTTGGACAACTTGTACAACACTATCGTCCATAATTCCTCAACATCTCTTAAAGAAATAACTTCCAAAGCCATCCACTCCTAGTGCCTTAGAATCACCATTAGAGAAGATAGTAGCTTTAATATGTTCAACAGAAATCTGCCTACAGAGAGCTTCCTACTCTTAAGAATTTATAACAGGGCCAAGACCAATGACATGTTCATTCACATTCTCTCTATGACCACCCTAGATAGAAAATAGATCCTTATAGAACCTAATCATATGGTCAATAATCCCTTTTTCATCCTCAATAACCATACTCTCACCTGATTCTAGTAATTCTATTTTGAATCATCTTCTACTTAATCATTGTATGAAAGAAAATGAAAATTTCCTTTTGTCTAAAGAAACTCTCTTCATCCCTCATCTTTACCTTATGTCTCTCACAAATCTCCCTCTTAGCTCTTTGCAAATCAACATTCCTAAGTTCCTAAGAAAGTAGAGTCTATATACTATCAAAAACCTATATCTCTTTCACCACCCTTTCAGAAATGTCATAGTACTCCCTTCTAGCAAATCACTTCAACTTAGTTTTAAATTTCTTAAGTTTCATCACATGCTTAAACTATTTACTACACCTCACCTCCTCCCTCTAAACCCTCTTAACCATATCCAAGAATTTAGGATGAACACAGTAAAAATTGAAAAACCTAAAAGGATCTTTCCTCACCACAAAATTAGTAGCCAACATTACCAAGACATGACAATGGTTAGAAATACTTGAGTTCATAGCTTGAGCCTCTAAACCAGGACACAAATGAATCTCCTTCAATGAGCATTGAAGTCACCTTAAATGAGCCAAGGCACAAAATCATTAACAAGCCCAAAAAGAACCCTCCCAAAACTCTTTTCTCCCCTCTTGATCATTATCCCTATAAACTACAGTCCTAAGAAATTCATGGGAACCCACCACTGCCCTATAATGTATGAATTTCCTTAAAAAAGATAAGACAATAACCTCAATTTTATTACTTTCAAACATAATCCAAATTCTACCTAAGTTGGAACACTCCTAGTTATACATCAAATCCCAACCTCTTAACCCTAATTTATTCCATATAGACATCATATTATCCTTCATCACTCTAGCCTCCAAAACATATAGAGCCTGAAAGTTTTTGAAAAGAATCAGTCTCTTGACTTCAGACTGCTTCCTAGGGTTGTTAAGACCCTTGATGTTATGGTGCCTAATCATTTTCTCTTATCTGAGGGTTTGATTAAGCTCCTATCCTTTAAAATAGGTCCTAGCATAGAGCTTCTCCCTTTTGTGTCATAATCCCCTCCCCCATTCATGTCCTTCACTTACTCTTCCTTAATACAGTCAACCTATCCCTATTGGTACAAGAAGCAATCTTCACAGAAGAACCCCTAGCTCTGACTTTAGCTGGACTAGTCCTTATCCTACACCCCACCCCTTCTATTTTAGTAAGAGACTCACCTATAGGAGCTATAATGGTAGTTGAAATAGAAACCAGAAAAGGATGCACACCACCATTTTAGTAAAATCCCCAATAATGTTTTTAGAACTAGTAGTAACATTGCCTTGCTTCACTACTCTCTCATTACCCTTGTTAAAGATGCTAGGATATTTAGATCTAACATGCCTTATCTGATGACAAGAATCTCATGTCACTGAGGACCATTCATACTCCACCACCTGAGAAAACCTATTCCCATTCTCATCTATTAGGCTAATAGAGACTAGAAACTCTCCTACAATATCCATCTCAACCCTAACCCTAGAAAACTGCATCTTTGATCTTACAATTGTGTAAGGATCCATGTGAAAAGGTCTACCAAGAACACTAACTATCATACTTAGCATAGCATTAGACAAGAACTCCAAAGGTAATTGGGGGAATTTAACCCATACAAGCACACTCCTAATCTCTTTCAGATTATATCTCATCTGATGATTCCAATCTTTAAGGAGCACTAGAAAGTTATCAAAGGATAGAGGCCCTTCCCTCAAAGCGTTCTGTATCCCCTCTAACTCATTGAAATTCAATAGGAAAATGTTCTAGTCAATCAGAGAAATGCTCACCAAACCAAGTCGCTTCCAGCAATTCAGGAAAAAAAAGTTTCAATCTTATGAAACCTAGGTTTCGCACCGAAGACACATCTAACAAGTGTTTTGACCCTCTTTAAGCCTAATCACTGAGGAATGGAAGTGAATAACCCTAACCCTCTACTCAACCACTGATGGCATAAAGCATAGCTCACCCTCTAGTGCTTGAGTCCTATTATCCTTAAAGAAATTAACCAACATACCTATAGATGGTGCATCTGATTGAAAATTCATTACTCACTCTAAGTCTTGTGATGTCGGCAAAGGAACATAGTTCTCCTTCTCAGGAGACACATCAGATCCCTCTGCCACCTCTACTAAATCTTTTAGAGAAAGATGATAAAAAACTTCATAGTCTGAATTAAACACGTGCTTATTAGATCCAGATCAAATAAGGCCTTTCTTCAAAGTTTTCCTAGCCATAACTCATAGCGTAAGATAACATGAAGCTAACATGCACTGAGAGAAAAAGTATCTGTCAACCTTGCCTGATTTAATTAATTTATTTTACTTAAAATTTTATTTTTGTTTATAATTTTGATGAATCTTTCTCAAATTTAAGTGTAGAGTGTTTGTGCCTAAAAATAAATTGGGGCTCGAAATTGAAAATTAATTGAATTATTTTATTTTTTAATTTTTAAACAACGGACCAAGTTCATTTGACTAGGCCTACTTTTGATGTCTAAGTATTAGGTCATTAGAGAATTCTAGAGCTAAGAGTCTTATTGACAAAGGCATATTAGGTACTGTAACTGTGCATTTATTTCCTCAGGTGACTGTTGATCTTGTGTATTATGGCTGAGTAGGTGGTGCATCATATTATAAAGTAACAATGGCAGACACAAAGGAGGACTCATTATATAACACTCAACAACTCAAAAACATAATCAATCCAAACACATCAATCAATCAACAACCAGATCAACTATCAATTTCAAATCAATAATCAACTTTAGTTTTAATTTTAGCACTTCATCAAGCACGATTTTCCATTCACTGTATTCACTTTTTTCAAGTTTTCCTCAGTACTTTCTTTTACTGTAATCACAATTTTCTAGTAAATCAATGCAATAAATTTTGCACTCTTCAATCGTAATTTCTACTTTCATTTTTGCAATCTAAAATTTGTGAAATCCATACAAATTGTGGTAAAGAAGTTTGGGACTCTGCACCATTTTATTAGAAGTCAGGTTTGCATAAAATTGAGGATTTTCTCCTCTAGCACGCTCGCAAGTCTAAAAAAAATAACATCAACAATCTTTTTGTCACGTCCAATGGGACACATTTCACTATGATAAAATTACATGATGGTAAAGAAATAATTGATGTTTGAACGACATTCAACAAAATGCCTGAAGAATTAGGTGATGAACATTCTAAGGAAGCTTTGACTTCTTAGAGTCGAAGCAGGGACAAATCTCATATCGATCAGGTAGGGGATGGTGGCTTGAAAGTGATCAAAGATGCTGGTGAGAGTACTGGATCTCAAAATTTTTATAAGTTCAAAGCACTACAAGAGGCAATTCCACAGGTAGTGAGCTCAATAAAACAAACCAACAATATATCTCTAATACTTTTGGTAATTTTGAAAAAAAATACGATTAATCTAATGAAATCTCTTTTTAAAAATGATGATCAAACATCTAAGCAGGAAAACACCTTAAAATTTGTGGCCTAAGAAGAAGCTGCTAGTTATGTGAGAGTTTTCTCAGGATTTCCTTTGGTCACTGATGACAGGTACAAACCTCCTTACTAGAGGGATGAAGTTGGACTTACCAAGTGTAATAATCCTATTAGCTATGGTAGCCACAATGTTAATGTTACTAATATTAATAGGCCTAACCAATAAATTTTTTATACAAATAATCCTACTTTGCAGCCTAGGATTAGTGAATAGGAGACTAGAGGCATAGGGGGTAACCTTCCTTAGGGGTATTTGTCAATTCCTCAGGCCTATGTGCCACCTCTTTAGTCTCCAAGGATGGGAGGAGTTTATTTAGATGTTGCATGTGATGTTGTACAAGAGTTGTATGGTCCTGGTCGTCATTAAGTGGGCCGACCTGAATTTCATAAGTCATATGCCTACATGATTGACAGAGATAATCCTTACCCAAGGGGTTATCATGTTCTTGAGTTTTCTCTATTCTCTGGGAAATAGGGATAATCTACACTTGAATATATTGTCTGTTTTACCATTCAATGCGGTGAATTGGCAAATTATGAAAATTTTTCAAATTTAAAGTTGTGGTTATATTATAATAGTCTAATCAGTATTACTTTTACTTGGTATGGTACACTCCCTAGGAATTCTATTTTTATATGGCAGGAGATGGAGCGTCCATTCCACACCTAGTTCTTTAGGGCTAGACTAGAGGTTTGCATAGCTAAACTACTAGAGTGACTCAAAAAGCTTATGAAATAGCTGATATCTTTATTGCACAGTTTAAAGGATGAGGAATAGGTAAAAAATTCTTCTTTAAAAACTAAGTATATCAAAATGGCTCAATGAGGTCTCGATATTGAGTTGTGGAAGAAGTTTCAAGTTATGGAATTTTGAGACTTTTATGAGCTTGTTGCTAAAGTTGGTGAATATGAAGAATTGCTCTGGGGAAGAGAATCAAAGGAGAAAAGCCTCAATGGGAACTTATTTCTAAGAGGTTTTGAATACTAAAGTTGTTATTGTTGATCTTGCTAATATTAGGTCTTGTGTTTGTCTATT
>CAOJBK014876878.1:0-12970 GCA_948294925.1 Codiaeum variegatum
AAAATAATTTAGAAATTAACTTGAAATGCCTTACAAGTGGAGAGTTAGCTAGTTTTACTTGACGCATGTTGAATTTTTCAAGCAACCTTTCAATGTACTTCTCTTGCGATACCCAAATTTTTTTTCTTCCATTATCATGATAAATTTACATTTTTTTATATTTACTTTACTAGCCCTAAATTCTTAATTGCAAGTAACTTACACAATATTGCCTTTAAATTGGCAATCTTCCTTGTATCATGACCGGTGATCAACATATCAACATAGAGTAGAAATAATAAAGCATAATTTGATGAATCTTTAGATGAACATAAAGTGATCAATAGTTATCTTCTTATACCCATGTTCAATGTAAAAGAACCAATCTTCTTCAATAATTGTCTTGGTGCTTATTTTAGCCCATACAGGCTTTTTAATAGTCTACATAGTAGGTGTTCTTTACCCATAACTTGAAATCTCTCAGGTTGCTCCATATGGTTCTTTCTTCTAGATCACCATATTGAAATAAAAACTTCACATAAAGCTACTCAATATATATATATATATATATATTCATTTTATCATCTAGACATAGGATAGCTTGACTTAAACTTATTTTTCATCACAAGCAAGAAAGTTTCTTCATAATATATTCCCCTTCATTGATTGAAACCTTTCATAAATACTCTTGCGTTATACCATGGATATAAGCTACCTTCTTCGTGCTTCAATATATACACTCATTTGTTCTTTAGGGCTTTTTAACCTTATGGTAGTTTTACTAGATCATATGTGTGGTTCTCATGTAAGGATTTCATCTCTTATTGCATGCCTTTAAACTAATTCTCTTGATGTACACCAGCTATTCCCTCTTTATGAGACTCTGGCCACCCTTATCGTGAGAAATTGATACTCACCTCTTACTAATCTTACCATAAGTTATTTCTCTTTAGTGGATGTTCTCAATTCTAGTGTTGGATGTGGTTGGTTCACTTTTAGAGTGGTCTTTTCAATATCTTCTCCATCATCATCATTCTAAAGGTTCTTCTTCTAGTTTTTCTTTATGAACATTAATTATGTTTGGGAAGAAATTGGATTCATGTTTATTAATGATTCTTGATTAGAGATTGTTTTTCCTAACTTTGATATGTCATTGATTGTTTGATCCTCAAAGAAGATAATATCTATGTAACACCCTATATTTTTCCAGCCTTAACTTAATATATTAAAAAATTCTTTTAGTGATATTACATATTGGAATATGTGAGCAAAGGTTTATATGAATTGTGAATTTGATTTCTCAACATGATATATGGTTTGTTATTGATATCGATTCAAAGATTATGATGCAAGGTTCATAGCTATAAGATGTGTGTTATCATTCATAAAAATATATGGGATAGATATCATTGCAAGTGTGTGTATTAGAATTTTTTATCCACTTGAGTGACACCATTCTACACTAGTGTGATGTGTAACACTCCCAGGAAATTTATATTTATTTATTTGTATTTTGAATTCCATATTCCAACTCACTTTCTTCCAAATATGTTGATATCTAGAATCATCCATAAGGATAAAAATGTTAATTTTCTTACAATATATTTTATTTATAACCAATAACCTATTCACAGGACCTTCCATATTCTTCTTGAAATTTTCATGTTAAAAACACTCTCTCCATATCTTCTTCATAGAGTTCTAACAAAGGAAGAAGCAAAATAAGAACTTTGGTAAGATCTCTTTAACTTCCTTCCAAGTTCTAACTTTTGAAATCTATTTCTATGATTCAGTCCTCTCTTTTCTATTCACCTACTTCTTTGATGACTTGGCTATGGTGTTCTTGAAGGAAGAAGTTTCAAACTCTTCCAATTTCTACTTTTGTTCTCTTTGATTCATCAAAATCAATCGAGATTCATCATGGTAAAATACTCTACTCATCTATTTATCTTTTTACTCATTTCTCCTTCCTTCTACTTCATCAATAGTTTGGGTAATTGCATAAAAATGCCTAATGTTTCCGTTCATAAAGTTCAATGGCATAAGAATGCATGAAACATGATTATTTGTGTGGATTGGAGCATGATTTTGAATAAGGAACCCTTAGGAAGCATTTTGCCTCTCTAGGGTTTATGTATTGAAATTATGCATATAACTCAAGTTCATATTAATGACTTGATTTCAGTATGTTAATGAATTATTGCCCTTGAATTCAATTGGAAATCGAGTTTGCATGTGAAATTCCCTAATTTAATTGAATAGCATGTTATACTGAATTGACAGCTTTATATCAGTGTGTTGGACCTTGAAAACAAGAGACTTAGAGATTGATTTTGAGGAAATCCAAAACATGAAATTTGTTGTTTTATGTATGTTCTAAACACATGTAAATCATTTTTGGCAAATTATTTATATCCTATGAGATATGTAACTCGTAATAAAACTGATAATGTTCACACGTGAGTGACAGACCTGAAATTTTATGAGCATATTTGATGACTTTAGATTCTAAAATCGGTTGGGTCATTAACATATAAAATATTCCTTTATGTGTTGGATAACTACCTATAAAATTTTATGACAATTGGATGCATGGTTTATGAGTTATGGCATAAGCAAGTGATAGTGCTCAGTCTGTCATTGCACCTAGGATAGAGCTAAATTTAGAAATTCATAATAAATTGTGTGTTTGGTATTTTAGACTGAATGTGTTATATTATGTAGTTAAAAATGTCTATTTTGATTTGAAAAAGGAATCACCTTGATTGGACTCATATAACTTTAGATATGACAGATTTAGTACAGCATATCTCATGAAATTTCATGAATATTTTTATATGAGATATCTTTAAAGTTTGTGAATGAATGTGAACTATCATGAGTTTGATCAAATTCCTTGATGAACATGATCAATCAATGTTATGATGAATCCATGTAATATAATATGATGATTGTGGCAGGTATTAAGTGTTTGATTCATGAACTACTTGACATGGGATAAGGGTACGCTAGCATAGTCCTAGATATAGAATCAAGTTAATAGGAACTTAGTCTTGAATTGTGATTTTTATAGATCAAGAAGAAGGTACAAGGAGTATTGGAGTGTAATAGCTATTGGAGGTCAAGATGAGTACACAAACCTATTTCTTATGACTATTCCACCCTTTCCATGGCAATTTTCTAAAAATTGAAATGTTATTCAACTCACCAAACTCTTAATGTTTATTGAAATCATAATCTTGAAAGCCATGGAATCTATTTATTCCAGTTATTAAAATAAATACTATCATGTTATTATTGCTAACAAGCCTCTCTTTTATGATCATTGAATCCTTATTTCTTCTTACTATGATCAAGTTCCAAAATTTTGAAATATTGCAAAATTTGTTCGAAGCTATTAAGCTTTTCATTGATTCTAAAGTTAAAGTCTTGAAAGCCATAAAACATCTTTGTTCAAGCCATTGATATACTATCATGTTGTTATTGTTATTATTATTACCATTGTTATCGTTATTGTTATTGTTATTTTATTGTAACCATGATAATCAAAGTAGAAATCCCCATCTGATGTGGGATAACATCAGAGTTGTGTACCGTTAGAAGGGTCGATGAATAGGCATAGTGTATCCACCTCAACTAGGAGGGGCAGTCCTAGCATGGGGTCTAATCAACCTCATGACTTTACATGTGTTGGGGTCACCACCTTGTTTATATATGTGGGAAGCAATAGCTCCTAGATCATGTGATTATTGTTATGATTTCTGCTCATGATTTTGATTACCCTTTACCATGAAATTGAGAAGTGAGAATTTCTAATCCAAACAAGTATCCTATGTTTATTGTATATGACTCTTATAAAGATTTTCTTTCTAGCCATATGATAAATATTCCCATTGAACTTTCCAAGCTTTGCAAACACCCACTTGTTATTGTTCATTATTTATTGTTTATTATACTCACTGAGATCTTACATCTCACTTGTGTGCCCTTTTTCTATAACATTTTAGGTTCCATTGAGGAAGATAGAGTTCCCCAAGCTCATTGATTTTCGCTTAGTGATAGTTCATTATTGCTTTGCATGTATCAAATGGATGATACCTAAATGGCTCCGGGGGACCTATTAATAATGTTTGTATTAAGTAAAGTTTTCATATGGTTGTGATCATCTTATGATTATATTATGATTATGGATTAAGAAGTTTTCTTGTGGTATTGTTATGATTATGAAGAGTAAGACTTTATAAATTATGCATATTTGATATTTATATTGTATTTCCTAGATGAGTTAGTATGTTTGTTATGGGTTCTATGGGTTGGCGTGATCTTATGTCTTCCCCAATCTTATGTCACACCCCCTCAATTTGGGTCGTGACAATCTATAATTTGAATAATCTTAATCTTTGTAGGATCTAATGATCTATAGTTAAGCTTATCATTTAAATAGGTAACAGATGTTTTTTTTTTTTTTGTAAAGCTTAGACCTTTAATCCTTTGGGGTATGAAGGAAGGATCTACAAAGCACCTTCAAGCTTTTATAGTTCACCTGTCTTTGTAACCAAATCATTTGTGGAACATCACCATCAAGTGGAATTGGTAGAGAAAGATTAATCAAATGTATGATGTCTTTATTGCCTCACTCTTAAAAGATTTTAGTAGTTTTAGATGAGATAGTAGTGTTTGAACTCTTCTAGTGATCATTTGGTTCATTCTCTTTACTACTCAAATATTTCAAGGTGTATTTTAGGTATTCTTCTCAAGCTTGATGTCATACTTCTTGCAATGTTCTTCGAATGGATCCCTATTCTCAGCACCATTGTTTTCTCACACACATTTCAATTTCATGCTTGTTTCCCTTTTAACTATAGCATGAAACTCCTTAAATGCATCAAGTACTTGGTCTTTACTTTTTAAATGAAAGACCCATACCTTCACAAAATCATAATAAACTAATGTCAAAAAGTATGATGCTCCGCTAACCACTTTTTCAGACATAAAGCATACATATGCATGAACCAAATCTAGAACATAAGATCCTCTACATTGTTGAATTGTTAAAAAGGTAACTCTATGTTGTTTTCTTGCCAAACAGTCAATAGATGTTTTTAGGTTAAAATCTTTTAAAGAGAGAAGCTCCTTATGAATGAGGATCTATAAACACTTCTCACTCTTATGCCTAAGTCGCTTGCACCATAGCTCCGTAGAAGAACATTATTTAGCTATATCCAGTTATGAATAAAGCTTTGTATGCATGATATAAAGAGTTTGTAGGTTCTTACCAAGAGCAATAATTAAGAAGCCTCTTGACAATTTTCACTTGCCATTAGCAAAGTGGTTCACATATCCTTTATCAATAAGTTTTCTAACTAAGATCAAATTAAGCCAAATTTCAGCTAACATTGTGTAGTCTAACCTTACAACTATATTAGTTCCCAAGCAAAATCCTTAATGCCAACACTTGTAGAGGATCCATCATTTCTCATCCTTACATAATTTTGAACCTTAAATTTAGCACAATTTTGACTATCTTCAAGATATGAATCCATAGTTTCAAATCAAGCTCAAATCAAACTCAAAAGGAAAAAAATAAACAAAATAGTAAAAACTTGATTCAAACTCGACCAAACTGAACCCAAATTGGAGTGGAACCACATTAAAAAAGAGAAAAATTGTTCCAAAATTCATTCAATTGAGCTAAAGACCCAAGGAGCGATAACCATCGTAATTAAACCTAGCCCGAACATCGACCTAGTCTATAAGCCTAGTCAACGTGCTAGTGGTTCAAACACTAGGTCAATAGTTGAACTGGTGGGTCAATGTAGTAAATTATATATATATATATATATAAACTTTCAATAAAAATTAAAAAGTAATGAATTCAATTTAGTTTCCATTTCTAGTGAATATAAGTCCAAAAATATCAATAAATAGCTAAATAATCAAAATTATATACTTTTTTAAGCTTTTAAAAAATACATAAATATATAAATAAGTTCACAAATCTTTATATATTTGTGAAATTTTAAAAAGGATAAAAAAATACAACTTGAATCTAAAAAAAAATACAATTTGACTCAATGTATCAGGTCATCAACTAGGTCGACTAGGTTAGCTAAATCACTAGGTTGACCCACTAGATCATTCTGATTTCTACGTATTAATTATCAATCGGTGTAAAATAAAATCCAACCGTTTTAGTGGTGAGGTCACCTGGGTAACCCACTAGGCCGGACCAGATTTAATAACTATGATGACAGTGAGGGGCCAAGTTGTCTTTGACTAGACGAACCTCCACTGATCAACTCCTCTACGGATGGTTTGACATTTTTCTATTTCAACCATTCATGTTTTTCTATAAATAGGCCCTCTTGAAACTCAGTTCAAACAACTTCTTAGCTTTGGAGCAATATTTTTAAGTGCTTGAAAACTCTCCCCATAGATTTTGTGAAGTGATCTACAGGAATTATAGAGCTACACAACAAAATGATTTTGTTGAAAAAAATACCCTAAACATTTTTAAATCTATCTTCAACATTGATATAGGTACATAACCCTATAAGTATTGATCACCAATTTAGTGCAAAGCACATACAATATATGAAGATTTAAAAGTATCAAATACCTTAACTTTCTCCTTCTTTAAGCTCCTCAAGTATGAAGTCTCAGTTAGCTTGAACAAATCTTAAGCAAGCAAGGACTCCTCTTGAATTGGTGAAGAACTTAAATCCTCTCTGTAGGTTGCCCTATCTTCTTATTCTAAGTCCCTTTTTTTTCAAATTTTAAGAGCTTCAAGCATTGTTTAGGACTTGTTATTAACTATCTAACTTTTCTTTCACAATGAAAAGGAGAGATAAAATGAAAATTTTGGTGCCTAAACTTGGCATGATCATTCAATTGAGTGTTTGAACTTTTAAATGGTCCAATTGAGTGAATAAAGTTGGTGAAATATACCATTTTAGTGTCAATTGATGATGTGGCATGTTCTTATTGGATATAAAAAATTCAAGCGCCTGGTTTGTGGCCCCAGTTCAATCTAATTTGGTTATATTTTTTTGACTTTCTGAGTTCTTTTTAGGTCAGGATTTGGGATGGATTTAAGTTTAGGTTCAACTATTTCCTCTTCGACTAACCCCGCATTAACTTTGAGGTACCTGTCTAACTTTTTATCTTCTACTGGAAAGTTCTCCGACTTCTCTATTGGTTGAGCCCTCTACCTCTGTGACACTTCTTGACAATGCATACCTCTTCAGTCTCTATCTGTACCTTATTTTTCCTCTTTCGAGTGAACTCTATCTCCCTTTCTGGCTTGTGTGTGTTGTATACATAGAATTTGATCCCATTTTGTATATGCGTCCAAATTAGTAGTGGCATATCCATTAAGACATTGTAAGCCATTACAATCTTGACCACAATGAAGAGGGATATCATCCTTACACATTTTGGGGCAATACCAAGGGTGAATGGTAGATTGATGTATCTTGTTGCTGGTACCTCTACTTTATCTAGCGTCTTCACTGGATTTCTCAGTTCTTTCATTTCAATTTTCTTGATCCTCATCTTCTGAAATGCTTCGCAAGAAAGCATGTTAGCTAAAATCCATTCTCTACTAGAATTCTCTATACTATGAAGTTAGTAATGAAGTTATCAAACTATTTTAAGGTTACACCATCCAAAGACCCTCAAAAAAGCTCTACGGAGTATTTCATCACTCCTGGTTATCGCCAATAGCATATCAAATGAAAATAAAGCAATAATAAATAAAATTACATATAAATAATAAGAAAAAGTAAAGGGGGTTCCTCCTCTAGCCGTAAGGCATAGGAAGGGCAAACATTCTCAAATAACAAATACAAAGAAATGAAAATAATAATTAAAAAAATAAAATAAAATAAAAGGTAACGGATTAAGAATAAAATGAAAATAAATAAATAAAGAAAGAAATTTAGAGTTGAAGCCTTGAAATGGCCTGTTGGCGTATCCCGTTGAATGATAATCAAACCCCACATTGTTTTCCCTTCTTGCAAGGGGTTGGGGTAGTTTTGAAAAGGGAGGGTTTGGTTGGTGTTTTATTCATAAGCTAACCATATTTTTATTTATAAAAAGTTAACCAGATAGATTTTTAATCATTTCAGTTTTTGATTTAAAAAAAAAAAAGATTTTTTGCAAATGTAGAATTCCTAGATCAGTTTTTTAGGGCTTAATTGAATTGAAATAAAAGGATACCACTAACATTTACCAAAATACTACCTTTTTCTTTCTTAGACGTGGAACAGGAGGTTTAGAGGGCTTGATTAGGCCAGAACAGGTCTCTATTGTGCTCAGATAGGACTGTCTGAAAATGAGTTTGAGAGAGATTCGAGTGTTTAGAATTGTAGTAAGAATTTATATAGCAATTTGGAGTAAAAAAAGTTGTTCTAATAGAATTTTTAGTAGAGGTTTGATGTTAAAATTTATATTGAAAAAGGGACTCGGGGAGTCGAATTTTTAGAAAAGCTGACTCATAATTGTTAGAAAAATGGGCCTGCGTGCCCGGCAGCTAGCACATGCCAGGCCATTGGTGTGTGCGCCAAGCCATTGGCGCATGTGCTAAGCGCTTGGCATGTGCACCAGTCCATTGGCGCATGCTCCAGGCACTTGGTGTGTGCTCCAAGTGCTTGGCACACACGTCTAGTTCGTAATCCCAGTCTAGTCTGACTCAGTTTGATTTTTTAGATTTTTAGGGTTAGTTTTAGGTCCGATTTGAACACGATTTGAGTCTTTGGGCTTGTATTGATGGGGCAGATTTAATAGTGTAAGTTTATGGGTTTTTCCTTAAGAATATGTTTGGTCATAGAGAATTTTTCATGTAAACCTTACAATCTGAAATTTTCGTCAGGGGGGCAGCCCTCGATGTAGCAAGGGGCGTTGCCCCCCTTGACCCCCTTTCCATTCTCAAACCTTTAAGTCTAATTAAGAGTCATGAGGCGACCAGTCATTCTAGAGGTGAAAAATTGAGGGTTCACAATACCTGATGGCTTATCCTCTCCTTCTCCTTCAGGGGGTTCCAAATAACCTCACCCTCGTTGTTCTTCCCAAGGCGATCAACTTCATCTATTTGTTGCACTGTAGGACTCTGGTTTTGTAAAAGATGCAATAAAAGATAAATGTCTCAAGACATTTGTAAAGCTAGAGCTAGTTTTGAAGATATATCGATTGATGCTTGGGAAGGTGGTGTGGTGTAGGTATTAGCTCTTTGTGTTTGACTCATGAAATTAGTAATGGTATGAATGGATGAGTCTTGGCTAGGGGTGGTGAAAGTATTTATGGGTTAGGTTCCTTAAGGAAAATCACTTGATGGGTTACTGGTGGAAGAGAAGTCTGTGACATTGTTTTAATTTTCTAATGTTTCTTCCATATTTGAACCTTGGGATTGTGCAAACTTTGATTCTTGAATAAGAAAGGAAAGTCAATATGGCTATCCTCAGAGGGAGAAGAGAAAGATGAATGTGTTTGAGATTTGAAAAGACTTATTTTTATCAGTTACCCAATGATGACACCAATTTGATGAGCCTGAACTCATCAATCTTTTGATCTCTTGTGATGGACTTAGTTTTTAAGCTTGGAATGGGTCTTCATAAGGAATAAATATAAACTAGAGGGCTAGGCATAGATCCTCTGATGCTCAAGTCAGTATCTTTGGGTTTGAAATGTTCTGGAGCCCTTTGGAGCTCTTAGGATTAGGATTTTCAAGAGAGTTGAGGGTAGTGGAACATACCTTGAAATATGTGTTATCATGAACTATTTATAGTGTTGGTTGGATTTCCAAGATGGACAAATGGCATTATAACATGTAGCCAAGTGTTGGATGATGGAGGGGACAACACAATGGTTCCCTCTTGGAAAAATGACTTGTGTCCTTGAAAGAATATCACCTGAATAGGATAGTTGTCTGATTATGATGATGGTATATTCTATAATCATTATATGACGAATGTAGTCTTTCGATGGATCCCACTTCGAAGCTTTTGTCTTGATTTGAATTGTTTTTAGATTTTTTTATTGCTTAGATTAAGTTAGTATTTTTATATGAGTTAGTTAGTTAAATGGTAGCATTTCAGTAATAAACAATTAGTGGAGGGTGTTCAATTATAATTATAACCTTCATGTAGTGAGCTGGTATTTTTTTCTCTTTCCTGTCTCTTGTAACTGCTATATAAGCCAGTACTGACAGCTGCACTAGCTTGCTAGTGATTTGTTAATGAATAATTCTCTCCCCCTCTCAATTTTTGTTCCTAGATTGTCTTCCCTTTCTTTAGATCTTTAATTTTAACGGTATAATTTGGTATCAGAGCCTTCGTTCTTGGCACCTGATCACCATCATCTTCCTCCCTAAAATTCTAAAAAAAAAATTCACCATAACCCAGCTATGTCAGTTGCTGAAAATACTCGTTCACATGAGATGAAGAAGATGGAAGAATCCCTTAAGAACATGGTAAAAGGGAAGATTCAGGAAAGCAATAAAAAAAACAAGAGCAATTATTCACTGTAATGATCAGTGAATTGAAGGACCTAATCTCATCCATGAAAAGTACTGCTCAAACACTTGAACCAGCATCTACCTCATCACCCTCTGTCAAAAGCCCTGACAAAAACCCAGTAAATACACCTGACCTCACTGCAACAAAAACCCAGACTACCATTCCACCACCAACACCAATAGCACCTGCATTTATAGACCTTACTAACCAAACACACACCACCTATAACTATAACCCAAATCCCTATAATATGGCCATTTGTTTCACCAAAATTGAATTTCTTAGATTCGAAGGAGAAGATCTCAATGGGTGGCTATTCAAGTGTGAACGGTTCTTACAAATTGACTTAACCCCTCAATCTGCTAAGGTAAAGTTAATTGCGATTCACTTGAAGGGAAAGGCATTCCAATGGTATCAGTCCTATGTGAAGAATCAAAACAGGGTAGGAGAACCACCATGGGAAGAGTATGTAGAAGCCCTTGAAGGAAGATTTGGTGAGCAAGTATATAAATATCCTATGGAATATCTTAAGGCCTTGACCCATACAGGCACCTTAAAGGAATTTGATGTCCTCTCTCACAAGGTAACATTGACAGAAGATTATGCCCTTAGTTATTTTTTGAGTGGTTTGAAGGATGAATTGAGAATACCAGTAAGAATGTTTGCCTCTAAAACCCTCCAATAGGTGTTAGCTAGATTACAAGAATCCTACCTCACAGCCATCAAAACCTCTAAGTCCTACTCAAATAGAACCCAAACATCACAACCTAATACCCTCACTCCTACTAGCAACACCTCTAATGCTAAACCAATATTTCCAAATAGTAAACCACCTCTCTTACCCATCCCAAAAACTAACCTCACACCTTCTATTGATACCAAATTACCTGTTGCGACTAAATTCCCTGTGCCAAAGACCAGAAGGCTATCTGATGAAGAGTTGAATGAAAAAGGGATAAAAATCTTTATTTCAAGTGTGATGAAAAGTTTACTCTTGGGCATAAATGTAAAAAGAAACATTTGCACATGGTTGTGGTGCAAGAATACCCTGAAGAAGAATGGGGGTCTGATGGAGAATTGCATCACTCGATTGGAGAAGAAATGGAGGACCCAAGTCCTGTTATTTCCTTACATGTTATGCAAGGGATTATAAATGTAGCTTAATAGACTATGAAATTAACTAGGAGACATAAGAAGAGGAGACTCCATTTATTGGTTGACTCAGGCAGCACTATACCAGACCAGTTCTGGAAGCCGCCCAAATAACTTGGGAAGTTATTCTGGATTTAGCTGTAACTAAAAATCTTGGTTGCCAATTTCACCCCATTAATCCTATGAATGTAACCATAGCTAATGGTGAGGAGATACAATGCACTTATGTGTGCCTTCAATTCAATTAGGAAGTACAAGAATAAAAGTTCACAGCTAATTTCTTTGTTATGCCCTTAGGTGGTTGTGAGATGGTGTTGGGAATATAGTGGCTAGTCACCCTTGGTGACATAATTTGGAATTTTAGTTTACTGAAAATGTCTTTTACTCTAAATTGTAAGGAATATTGTTTACAAAGAGAATACTCTAATCCTGTGACATTAGTAGCTGAGGGCACAACGGCTAAACTATTATAGACTCATATTGCAGTTGCTTATGCCATCCAATTGCAACCAGCAGTCTCAGATTCCTTGATAATTAAAGAAGTGACAATTAATAGCACATACCTTGAATTGACTCAGTTACTAGTTGAGTTTAGCTGTGTGTTTGAAGAGCCACAAGGCTTACCTCCCCAAAGAGTACATGACCATAGGATACCCTTAGTAGAAGGAACAAAGCCTATTAACATTAGGCCTTATAAGCAGTCACCTGTCTATAAGACTGTAATGGAACAAATGATATAAGAGTTACTAGCTAAAGGGGCTATTCATGTTAGAAGTGTATGCCCTAGAGCTTACACTCAGCATGTGAATGTAAACAAAAACCTAACTGGCTTTAGTATATATGTTCTTTAAATGGATACGTTCCTAGTATTGAATGTATATATGTCCCTTAAGTACTTTGTAAGAAATCTATTCTCAAAGAGTTTGAGAATATGATTGATAGATTGTCCTTTTAATAGATACTTTAAAGGTTATTCATGGTTATAGGATTATTGGTAAAGACGCCATTAATCCGGAAGACCATCACCTCTATTGTCATCCATGATAAGTATGAGATACTTATTGGTATGGAGGTAGTGAGTCTCATGCTACAGACATATGATATCGTGACAACACGTGAGCACTCATGAGATGAGTAAGCTAAACAGTGACGTTAGATGATGGATACATGGTTTGTTACCTACCAGTCAATTTCGCATCATCTAGATCATGATTGTGCATATAATCCTTAAACTTGAGGTGATATGTTATCTAGCATATTGGGGGCTATGGTTTGTTACTGCTTACATACCGATGCTAGTCATGTATTGGTATATGGCATGTGGT
>CAOJBK014877970.1:0-10547 GCA_948294925.1 Codiaeum variegatum
TTCTCAAACTTTTTGAGAATAAATTCCGTACAAAATATTTAAGGGATATGTATACGTTCAATATTAGGAATGTATCCACTTAAAGAACATATATACTAAAGCCAATTGGGTTTTTGTTTACATTCAAATGTTGAGTGTAAGCTCTAGGGGATACACTGCTAACAACTATCACTGATAAAGCCATAGGGGCTATGCTGGCAGAGAATGCCATAGATTCCCATAAAGAAAAGGCTATCTACTATCTGAGTAATAGGATGCTTGTACATGAGCTCAAGTATAGTTACATTGAAAATCTTTGCCTGAATTTGGTATGGGTATGTCATAAACTAAGACACTACCTAGGGAAATACATCACACATGTCCTTACTGATAAGAGTCCCCTCAAGTTCCTCATGGAAAGTCCTATCCTCAATAGTAAGATGGCTAGATGGATTGCAGTCCTGGTAGCCTATGACCTTAAATATGTACAAACGAAAGCCTTTAAAAGTAGTGTTATTGTTGACCAACTAGCTGCAACCCCAACAGATGATTATTAGAAAGAATCAAAATTCCTTAATGATGATATTCTATTCCTCTAACAAGAAACATGAAAGTTTTTCTTTGATGGTGCATCCAATAACAAAAGATATAGCATTGGAATGTTGTTCCTTACACCTACTAGTAAAATTCTATGTCTAGTAATCAAGTTGGATTTTGAGGTAACAAACAATGAAGCTGAGTATGAAGTTTGAAGCTCCCATACATATTGGTATAAAAAACTTGGAAGTATATGGGAATTCCAACCTAATAGTCTCTTAAGCACTGGGAAGATGAAAAATTAGAGAAAACCATTTGGTTCCTTACCATAAACTGCTCAAAAAGTTGATAACCAACTTTTATACTCTATCCTTTCAATACTTACCACGAACAAAGAATAGGTTCACTAATGCACTGGCAACACTTGCATCAATGATAGAAATAAAAGATGGATTCTTTATTTGTCCTATTTCCATAAGCATCAAGCATGAATAAAGCTACCAAATACACTGTATGAGCATCCAAGAGGTTGAAAAAAAGCATTGGTATTGGGACATTTACAATTACATCGCAAAGGGTCTATATCCTGAGAAAGCCTCCAAACTAAAAAGGAGAACTTTAAAATAACTAGCCATTAGTCATATTCTAAGGGAGGACATTATTTACAAGAAAATATGGAATAGGATTCTCCTGAGATATGTTTCTGAAAAGAAGGCTTAAAGAATCATAGAACATATCCATGGAGAGGAAGAATATACCCACATGAATAGATGGGCTTTATCACATAAAATCATGAACCAAGGATATTATTAGCTGACAATGAACATATATTATGCACAATTCATTCAGAAATGTCATAAATGTCATATTTATGCCAAGCTTCAAAATCTTCCTCCCTCACCACTCAATCCAATCACAACTACTTAGCCTTTCATTGTATGGGGTATTGACATTATTGGCAAAGTCACACCAAAATCCTCTCCTAGTCTAGAATACATTATAATAGTTATTGACTATTTCACAAAGTTGGTAGAAATTGCAACCTATCAAGTTTTTGACTCGAAAAGAGGCACAATTCAACCAAACAAACATCACCGTAAGGTATGGTGTCCCATTCGAGATCATTTCAAACAATGGCTCTCACTTCAAGAAAGAGGTAGTTGCTCTCTTATGAAAGGAAAAGATACAACACCAGAGGTCTTCTCCTTACAAACCTCAAACCAATGGAGCAGTTGAAGCTGCTAATAAAGCACTTAAGAACATCCTTTAGAAGATGATCAATAATCACAAAGGTTGGCATTTACACTTATCAAGATCCATCTTTAGGTATAGAACCTCATATAAATATGCTACCAAAGCCACATCTTACTCATTAGTCTATGTAATGGAAGCAGTCCTACCTATAGTACTAGAAATCTAATCAGTAAGTGTTCTCCAAGAGGCTTAGATCACTAAACTTGACTAGCAATAAGCCCCTATTTCAACCAACTCAACCTGATTGATGAGAAAAGGTTAGAAGCCCATCATCAGACTCAAAACTAGCAACTAAGACTAGTAAGGTATTTCAATAAGAAAGTTGGGGATTCCAAACTCCAAAAAGGCGACCATGTCTTAAAGGAAATCAGACAACCCCCACAAAACCTCATAGGAAAATTTAGATCTCCTTGGAGTGGGCCCTTTATCATCAAGAAGATCATGTCAGGCAGAGGTGTCATCCTAATGAACATCGATGGGAATGAATTTAGTCATCCTAACAACCTCAACTAGCTCAAGAAGTACTACATTTAGTGTTCTTGTTGCATGAGCATGCATCTGGCATCAAATTTCTCTAACAAGAACTACGCAGACCTAATTTTCCAAAATTAATATGTTCTTCATTGTCAAAATCTATTGTAAGGAGATATGTAGGCAGCCTTTACAGATAAAGTCCAAATCATTTAATAAAATTTACATGTTTTATTGTCACTTATCATTTTGGGCTTTTTAACATTGCATGAAAAAACAAACAAACAAACAAACAAATCAGAAAAAGAATGAAACTTGCTAAGTTGAAAACCTGAAAGGGTAGCTTATGCAAAAATTAGGGTACAACCCGGTAGACCGAAACCAAAAACGCAGTCTAGGCAACAATCAAGGCATCTCATTAGATTGAAAACCTGAGAGGGCAGTTTGGGAAAAATAAGAGCTGAATAAAAGTAAAATGTATTTTATTAAGGTTTGATTCATCTTTTGGAACATCCAAAATAAATTCTTAAAGCATTCGAGACCAAATCAAATTAAAAAAAAGGTCTAGCCTAACCTTGTCTTATTTTCCAAAAGCTTAGTCTAATACGAACTCACTCCTCAATCTCAACTAGAAGGTCATAATAATTCTCCTTCTCTCTTGGCTAGCAAATCTCAATCCACTAGTCTAAGTACTCTGGAAGCTTGCCATAGTCATCGCATGGGACAAGCATCTTAAAATCTCAAATCCAACCCCTAGTGACCACTTTAGCAACTCGAGCATTTACTATAGAAACCTTGAAAAGGACACCATCTAGGAGCACATTCTAATCGTGTCTCATTTATCAAAGGACTCTAGTAACCTAGTTCTACGTCACCTCTTTCAAGCCAAGCAAGTATGCATACTTAAATCCCCAACTCCTTAATATGAAGTGCTTGATCTTATACCAATCAAGTCTCCAAAGTAAAATTGATGATTTTAGCTCTATAAGTTAGCTAATCCAATCCTTTTCAGTAGTAAAATATATGGAAATCTTCCTATTATGATACCAGGATGCAAGATAATCCCTTTGCTCAAAACCAAGAATGATCTTGAAATGGTCTCTCAACCAAATCTAAAATGAACCATAATGGCCGGAATGGTCTCATAAGGATTAAAATGGAAAAAACAGTAAAGGATTTTAGTACCTGAAGTAGAACAGGACTAATGATCTAAGCCTCACTTGAGCTACAATGAAAATCAAGGCTCGGTAGTGTCTTGGCCAAAATCATACCAGCAATTGATTTCCCTTTACCTATTTGGGGTACCAATTCAGCACTCTCGCATAACCCCATCCAACTGGACTAATAAAAAATGTATCCACCTTTTAAAGAGAACACATATGCTTTTAGTTTCCTAGTCATCCACTCCATATCATTTGGATCCTTATCCTTGCAAAATATATCAGCCATAGTAGGCAGGTCCACCAAATCATCCACCACCATACCAGATGTCTCTTCTATATTCAAGTCTAAAAGATTTTTGAAGGAATTAAAATACTTGACTTTTTTTTTACTATAACAGCCAGGCTAGCCTTGGCGTCAAAACCTAAGAAGGTGGAAAATTCATTCAAAGTGGGACACATCTCGTCCATGCTGGTACAAAATTGAAAAATGCAGTCTACAAGATCCCATAACAGAACACAAGCACTCAGAAAATCCCAGTCAATCTTGACACCCCTATGTGTCGACACAGCACTCATACCATTTTTTTTGAGGTTGATTCGCTCCACTTGGCTTAGGTTTCTATACCAGCCATGCATCATGTGACTGAAATATGGCTGCATCTGTGGGGAAAATAATAGAAAGAAATAGGAAATTTTTAAAGGAAAACACAAATTTTTTATTATTCTGAATAAAAGAAGTTTTCATACAATCATATATATTAGTGGCATGAAATGTGAGACAGAACAGTGTTTGAAAGACCTAGCACACACAGAGTAGGTCGCGCACACATAGGACATCTCGTGTATGTGTTAAGAGACCAGTGGGAATGCTTAAGTGCTTACACACATGTAGGGTAGTATGAGAGCACATTGAGTCTTTGATGTGTACGCTGAGCTCTTGGAACAAACGCAAGGTATCTGGCGTGTGCTTTGGTCCGTATTCCACTCTGATTCTTCAAAACACTCAGTCTTGTTCGTCTCTATTTCCAATTTTATAAGTTTTGTCCAAAAAACTTTTAAAAATATTTTCAAAATATTAATTTTTCTTAATTATTTATTTTCATGAAAGAAAATCGCATTTAAAAAGTAACTTTTTTCTAAAAAATTCATAATAGTAAAAAACATAAATACATAAGTTTAAACAAATAAAAGACTCATGGAAGGGACATATAAAATTCAAGTACATAAAACTAAGTATCATCACGAGCATTCTCCACTGCATCGTCCTCAATAGCAACTCTATTGCCACCTATGTGCCTTCTAACCATGTGTGGCTCTCTCCTATTCTTAGCCATACTCAAGCCCTCAGAGTGGTACTCAATGTAAACTGGATCCAACCTAGGAGGTTTTACTCATGGGCATAAAACCTGCCAGATACATGGATTGACAAAACAGACATCAGAATACTATGAAAAGAAAATAGAGTAATAATAAAAAAAATAGAAAAATTGATACTCACTGTTTACAAAAACCCATGGCCAAGAGGTATAAAGCCCAGTGAAAACTCAACATTAATACGATGGAACATCATTGTACTTTCTACTCTGACATAAGGTACATACTCAACTGAATGTGGAACATGACCATAAAGGAAGCTCAAACTGGCCAGAATTGAGGCACTTCCCTCTAGAGAAAGTAGAGCTAGAGGAAGACATGCCATGAATAGGACCATGAGTTGTCTAGCTATGAGATCAATGCCTTGTAGCAACAACTACTGATATCCCAGGAACATAACCTTGAATCAAGGAAAGTGGGGGCCTACCCCTCATTAGACGAGAGGCAATGAAATCTGAATAAAGGCCCTTCACAATGAAATCCTTCTTGGGTCTCTCGATCCTCTAATGCATATCATACATCAAGTCCAACCTCATAACAATAGGAGGATCAACAAATACAACAACCTCAAAGTCATCTAGGCCATAACTCATACTCCCAGGAAGAAGTCCCGAGTCTCAGTAGACCCTAAAATGATCCTTATCTTAGTAGCAGAAATACCTAGAGTAGTAGGTATAATATTTTCCACCTAAAACTCATATCATAAAAGGGTTGTTAACACCTGAAATTGATCATTGGTTATAAGAAATCCATTAAACTCAAAAACATAAAATTATTCAGAGTATACCTAAAAAATAAAGCAAGAGTCCCTCTGAACTAAAAGAAGGTGAAACTGATGAATGGTGTTTGCCATGACTCCTGACACCACATCCTCCCAATGGGAAGTATAACGACATCCTTAGTAGTAATATTGCAAACAATGCTAGGAAAGTGTGCAAAAGTCCAGAGTGACAAAAGGCAGAAAATCAGCAAGTTTGGAAAAATAATCGAGCAAGAAATAAAAAGGTAATACTAACCTCCTAGAAAATCATCATCGCATGGATGCCTATCCCTTGAAACCTCGATATTTAGCCCATGGCCCTATAACCAGTAGTTAAAGCAGCTCCACACCATCCATACTATCCATGATGGTCCAAATGCATCAATGAGCCAATGACTTCTAGATCAACATAACTCTACTCATTGTATAAGAAAATGGTAGACATAATGATTAGCAAAAAGATCCTGGCATACTGGTCAGTAGAAAAATTATCAAGATTCATGCTCTTCAGTAAGTCAAGCAACCAGGATCTAATGACCAACCCATTCATAATAGTAAGAGGCCTAGCCCCAAGGAGAATGCCCAAATCATTCCTACTCTGAGGCTGCTTATCAAAGGTAACAGGCCACTCCCGAAACTACATACTAATCAGACAAGCCCACTTAAGTGGCACCATAGTCATTTTACCAACATGAAGGTGAAATGTGTTTATCATGTCCCACCACCTCTCGGAAAAAGCAAATAGAAGATTTTTTTCGGGAGTCTATCGATTTTCCAGACTCATCCAACAGGAAAGATGAGCTACCGTGATTCGATCTCGCGCTAATGGAAAGTGATAAAAAAAGGACTCAACCTCAGGCAATTTTAACCTACCTCCCCTATAATTATGGAGATGGTCCTACAGGTAAAGTCTCTATCCTTTTAGTTTTCTGTTATTTCTTATTCATGTAAAAAGCAAGAAAGAGATAAAAGAAAAAGACAGAAAAATGTACCACGTGATTACAATTCTAGATACAATTCTCTTGCCTATTCTGTAATAGCTTCAAGTTAGGAACCGTCAATGGCTCACTGAGATCTGCCATAAAATGATAATTGCCTTATGGGAATAACTCTTCAACACCTAATTGAGGAACCCACTGACCTTCAGTTCTGACGTCAAAATAACTTGCCTAATCAGGGAATGTCTCAGTCATAATAGATAACTCATCCTTCTTTTGAGACAAGTGAGTCAGGAACATTAAAAATTATTTGGAAAATAATATGAGCAAAGGAAAGAGATAAATAAAGGAAGAAGAGGAAGAGAGCAAATGGTAAAATAATCCTCCTCTAATTCCCTTTTTATAGGCACAATCCATGGAACCCATACCATTAAATGCAGTTCACACTTATTGGATCGGTATTTTGGTTAGATCAAATCTGCTAGGAGACATATGTTGATGATGATGGGTTACATGTGCTAGTATGCTATTGGTTTAAATTAAAAAAAAATGAAATGCTACTGTTCATACAGAATGTTGTCTAATTCTGGACAGCATTTCCAGCTTCCACTGTGCGACTTCGTATTTTCCCTTCAGCTGTGAACCCAAATTTTTACACAAATAAAACTAGGCTCAAATCAGACTTAAAATGAACCCAGAAAGTTAGAAAAACTGAAAAATAAAACTAAGCCCAATTGCATCGAGATAGACCGTATAAGGCCCACATAGGCATCCAGAGGCTCGCATGTATGCATGTGATCCTGTGCTGTGTGTATACTGAGTCGCTAGTATATGCACTGGCTATTTGGTGTGTACGTTGGCTCATCTACGTGCTCATGACCCCTGCCATGCATGTGTGACTTTTCCCTTAGACTAAGTTGATTTTTTTCTTATAAATAGGAGTCTCCTAGCTCTAGTCTCCATAACTTTTAGACTGCGAACCTCTATCAAAATTTTCACTTAAAACCCTCTGATACCAAATTGCTATTGGACTTTACACTTCAATTATGGAGACCCGTTTCGATTTTGTGAAGCCTACTGACCCTCCTACTCCTCATCACCATAAGCAAAAGGTAATCCGAGTGGAAACTTTTCAATTCTATTTTTCCTTTTAAATCCTAAAAACTGACTTAGGATTTCATAATCAAAATCATTTTTTTAATTAAATCTATAATAATAAAGAACCTATTCAGTTAAGGGATCTTTAATAAAATCAATTATCTCTTGAACCAAATAATTAACCCTTTTTCAAACAATCCCTAATCCTTCGTGAGAAGGGAGAATGGTATGGGGTTTGCTTCCCATTTCATGGGATATGCAAGTAAGCCAGTTCAAAACTTTAACTTTAAACTTTTTATTTTTACTTTTAAATTATTTATTTTCTATTTTTATTTTATTCCAAGTCCATATTTGTTTATTTCATATTCATGTTATTATTATTATTATTATTTGTTACAATGGCAAATGATGTGATTGCTTCTTGATATGAGTTATCAATGGAGAAATCTGTTCGATTCATTTCCTAACACTCTATTGTTAGTAAAATGGATCTGCAAATTTACTCTTTATTTTTTTCTTTTATTCTATGAACTTATATTTCTATCATTATTTTCTTTATAATTACTCTAAAGAGGAAGGTGTGTCCTTCCTATGCCTTATGGTTAGAGGAGGGATCCCCTCTGCTTATTCTTTTTTATTTGTATTTATTTATCATTATTTTGCTATCATTACTTTATTTACCATTTTCTTTGGGGATGTATGCTCTCCCAAGTACTGGTCAACTATTTTATTCAGTTGCGTTTATTATGCTTTCTATTTATTTATGTCATTTTCATTTTGTCATATTTTTATATACATCAGTACTTAATTGCAATAATTGTCCATACATCATTTGATAAATGTTCATGCATACATGAAACTAATTTTAATCAAATTCATATGATTTTTTACCCAATGGTGTAGAAAAATTAATATTTTTCTATAACTAATCTTGTATCAATCACAAATCTCTGAATCCATCCTTTAGTTAGAGGCTTGTTTCTTTTCCGAACGGGCTAAATAACATCTTTTTTTATGGTGTTAACAATAAAATGGTTTCTTAATCACCTTAAAATTAAAATGATTTTCTAAAGTATTAAGTGATGACTCACAACATACGCCTACACCCAATAGGACTGTAAGGGGTTCTTCCTATATAGGACTCAAATTTGCCTCAACGCGTAATCCTTCCCTTTGTGATTGGTTTCTTTAAGCCAAAATCTTGAGGCACACGTCACGTCCGAGGGAGTGGCCTCACACAACCTAATAGTCTTTTAAGCACTGGGAAGATGGAAAAACATAGAAGAATGATTGGTTCCTTAACATAAGCGACTAGAAGAATTGGCAGCCAACTTTAATACCTTGTCTTTTCATTACTTGCCACAAACATAGAATAGGCTCTTTGATGCATTTCCAACTCTCACATAAATGATAGAAATAAGTGATGGATTCCGCAATCATCCTATTTCCATAAACATTAAACGTGACTCCAGTTGTCAATCCCATAGCATGAATATACAAGAAGTTAAATATAAGCCTTGGTACTGGGACATTAAAAACTATCTCATAAAGGTTTTTTACCCTGAAGAATCCTATAATTAGAATGAGAACTTTAAGGTAACTGGCCAGCAGTTACATCTCAAAGGGAGACATTCTATATAAGAAAACTTAGAGTGGCATGCATTTGAGACACGTTTCCGAAGAGGAGGCTTATAAAATCATATAATAAATTTATGGAGGGGAAAAAGCACCCATATGATTGAATGGGTATTATCGCATAAAATCATGAACAAGGTTACTATTGGCTTATAATGAACATAAATCGTGCACAATTTGTTCAAAAATGTTATATATGTCAAATTTATGCCAAGCTCTAGAAGCTACCTCCCTCGTCATGCAATCCGATCATGACACCTTGGTCTTTCACCACATGGGTATTGACATCATTGGCAAGATCAAGCCAAGATCCTCTGCTAGTCATGACTACATTCTAGTGGCCATCAACTATTTCACCAAGTGGGCAGAAGTTGCATCCTATCAAGTTTTTGACTCAAAAAAGGGTTTCACAATTCAACCAAATAAACATCATTGCGAGATATGGTTTAACATTCAAGATCACTTAGACAATGAATCTCACTTCCAGAAAGAGGTAGCTGCTCTTTTTACAAAAGCAAAAGATCAAACACCATAATTCTTCTCTTTATAAATCTCAAAATAATAAAGTAGTGGAAGTAGCTAATAAGGCTCCCACGAACATCCTTTAGAAGATGATCAATAATAACAAAGGTTGACATCTTCACTTGCCAAAAGCCTTTATTGGGTACAGAACCTCATACAAATCAACTACTAAAGCCACACCTTACTCATTATTATATGGAATGGAAGCAGTCCTACCCATACAATTGGAAATCCAATTAGCTAAAGTTCTTCACAATGGTCATATCACTGAACTTGACTGGCAACATGTTTATTACAATAAACTCAACCCAATCAATGAGAAAAGGTTAGAAGTCCTTCACTGGACTCATAACAATCAATTGAGACTAGCAAGGCATTTCAATAAGAAAGTCAAGGATTGCAAGCTATAATAAGGCAACCTTGCCTTAAAGGAAATCAAATAACCAACATAAGATCATAAGGGAAAATTCAGTCCTCATTGGAGTAGGCCCTTCATCATTAAGAAGATTATGTCAGATGGAGGTGTCATACTGATGGACATCAATGGGAATGAATTCAATCATTCTAACATCCTTGATCAGCTCAAGAAGTACTAAATTTAGTGTTTTATTATCGCATGAGCATGTATCTGGCATCACATTACTATAACAAGAACTACGTAGACCTGATTCTCCAAAAATTATCATGTTCTTCATTATCAAAATCTATTGTAAAGAGATATGTAGGAAACCCTTATGGACACGATACAAATCATCTAATATAATTTACATGTTTCAGTATTTTGCATTGTCGTCTACCATTTTGGGCTCTTTAACA
>CAOJBK014880470.1:0-11012 GCA_948294925.1 Codiaeum variegatum
TTGATATCCTAGGAACTTGCCTTCATGGACGAAGAAAGCACACTTCTCTGGATTTAACTTCATTCCAAAGGCATTCATTACTCTAAACTCCTCCTTCAGGTCTTTAATGTGTTATTGAAAGCCCATACTCTTGAGCACCATGTTATCTATATAAGCTTCAAAGTTTCTTCCCAACTGGTATTTAAACATCTTGTTAACGAGCCTCTGATAGGTAGCTCCTATATTTTTTAGTCCAAAAGGCATGGATACATAACAATAAGTTCCTTTTTCAGTGATGAACAAAGTTTTCTCCTCATCCTCTTCATCCATCAGGCTTTGGTGGTAACCTTGCTTCGCATCTAATAACGAAAGGAACTTATAGCCAGTAATTGAATCTACCAATTTTTCTATCATAGGCAATGGGTAGGAGTCCTTAGGACAGGCCTTGTTCAAATAGGTGAAATCCACGCACATTCAATAGCTACCATTGGCTTTCTTGACCAATGCTACATTGGCTAACCAATCGGGAACAACACCTCCCTAATGAATCCTACTCTAGTCAACTTTTCTACTTCTTCATCAATAACGACTTATCTCTTAGCCCCAAAACACCTCTTCTTCTGCTTGACAGGCTTGAATGTTGGGTCCACATAAAGCCTGTATGTGATCACTTCTGGGCTTATTCTTGGCATGTCAAAGGAGACCCATGCAAAAGTTTGAGAGCTGCTTGCCATGAAGTCTTTCCCTAAGCTCTTCTCCTCCGAGCTCAGGGTAGCATTGATTTACAGGGTTCGACCAGCATCAGCCACTTCGAATGGTTCAAGTTCTTGCATCGATTCACCTTTGGTTTCTGTTTGAAATTTCTAGGGGGGTTGCCTTTAGCATGTTCACATCTTCAAGTTCTAGTGATACCACCTTCCTCTTCCTCACTATCTGCATCATCGCTTTAGGAACTATATCACCATAGACGTAAAAGTATGTGCCATCAGGGAGAGGGATGGTCAATCTACACCTTTTGATACTCAGTGAGGCATCTAGATCCTATGGCAGTGGCCTTCCTAGTAGCACAATATAGGACATGGGTAGCTTGGTGACCATGAAAATTGCCATGATTGTTACGACCTTTGGAGCTTTGCCCATTGTCACTTGCAATTCAACAGTACCTACTACTGGAATGATAGCCTTATCTAGAGTTTGAATCGGCACTTCTAGTGGTTGAATCTTTGACTCTTCAATGCCCATTTAGATGAAAGCTTCCCAAGATAAGAGGTTCATTGAACTGCTCGTATCTACAAAGATCCTCTGAACCTTGAAGTTCACTACCATTGCCATAATCACCACTGCTTCAGCTTTTCTGGTGGTTCCACTGGCCGAACCTCCTGCTAGCTGTCTTGAACTATTGTAAAATACAAACTCTGATGGTTCATGAGTTCAGGCTGCTTCTTTCTCTTTCCTCTTACTGAGAGGGATCTCCTCTAGTCTTTCTATAATGCAATGTATATATCCAGCCACTCCATCTTCTATGGGTACAACTTGTGTTGGGTTCACTGGCCCAATTCAATCAGCTTTCTTGATGTAATTTTTCAGGTATCCTTGCTGGATTAGCCTCTCTATCTCTTCCAAGAGTGAATGGCAATTATTAGTAGTGTTCCTTTGGGTTTTATAAAACTTGCACCACTGGGACATGTCCCTCTTATATAGGTCTTTCACTATTTGCCTTAGCCTCCTCCAAATCTCTTTGTCTTGAAAAGCTACAAAGACCACCTCAAGTTTAGCACTTAATGGTGTTAATCTAGAAGGATCAAACCTTTCCATTTGAGGTGGTTCAATTTATCTAGGTTGGGGGTTCTGCCTATTCATTGATCCCCCTACTTTCGAGGTGGTGTCTTCCTTCCTTCACTTCTTTTATGATGACCCTCCTTCTTCTAGTCTTCTCTTTTTGTAAAACCCTCTTTCTCTGAAAGCATCATCCTGCTTAATGTATTCCTCCGCTATGGCCATGGCTTCATTCAATGTCTTGGGGCAATTTCGGACTAGTGCTTTAAAGTAGTCCTAATGCGTCGTGCATTTTTACAAGGCTTCAATTGCTCGAGGCTTGTCTATGTTTATCACTTTTAATGTTTCCCTATTGAATCGAGCTATGAAATCTTTTAGTGATTCATTCGAACTCTGTTCACCTACTCCAAGGCTGGCAGAGAATCTCTTCATGAACAAGTTTACCAAACTCCAAAATGAATTTATGCTCCCCTTTGGTAAGTTGTCATACCACTTCACAGCTACGCCTTCTAAAGTGCTTCGGAAAGCTAGTATAGCGCTTCCTCTCTAATGGTTTGTAACTCCACTAAGTGCTTATACTCTAGGACATGGGCCTTTGGGTCTTGGCTGCCATCATACTTCGTCATTTGTGGCTGCTTAAACTTTTCAAGCATTTGAAACTCATTGATCCTTCTGGTGAATGAGGACTTCAAATTAAGGGTGAAGTCCCTCCTGTGACAGGGTTTTGCACTTGTTATCTCTTCTACATATCTCCTTACTTCGTCCCTCAACTCGGCTCTCGAGCCATGATGGCTGGAGGCTTCTTAATCTCTATCTGCCTCCCTTCGATTTTCGTGTTTGTGAGAGTGCCTTCGCATGCCTTCAAAGCCCCTATGGGATCGACTCCTTCGGTCGTCCTCCCTTCGACTCTGCCTAGCTTCGCTGACTGCGAGTCTGTCCCCCATTCCTTCTCTAACATCCTCTCTATGCCTCTTGTCCTTATCTACCACTCTTCCTTCTCATACTGCACTTCTATTACCGATCTGACTCTGCCCCCTCATTTTGCAGGTCTGCTTAGGGGTATTCTCCTCATTTCTACACCAATAAGGGTGTTAAAATTCAGTCTTCTACTTGCCACAGGTGGATCATTGCTAGTCTAAACCGGTGGACTAGGTGTTGGCATTGGTTGGAGTTGTGGGAGCAATGGGACAAGGTTAGTGACTATGTTCTGTAAGGTAGCCACTAATTCTGGAGTAGTGGAGGTAATGTGGGTTGTGGGACTGGAGTAGAGGAGCTAGGCATTTGAGGCTACCCCATGATGGTTTGGAAGCCTTGCAGAGAGGTAGCTAAGTTGTTCTAAGTTGCTGCTGGAATTTGAGAGTTTGTGGGAGTGCTTGGTATTTAAGTAATGTTGACAGGTGGAGGAGGACTGTCCTCCCTATTGTGGGTCTCATCATAGGTGAACTCCATTTCAGAGGGTTATAAGTGCAGGTTTTAGAGGATGAAAATGAGCTGAACGAAAGAATTGTCAATGTGACAATTCTTAGAGAAAGAAAAAAAAGTGAGAACTTTACATTTCCACATATGGCGCCAATTGAAAATCCTCTGATTGGATTGGGCTAACCTACACAATAAAAAACTGTCAGGAGTGGTCGGAAGGGTATCCGACGTAACCCCTCTGATAGTTTAGTCAGTGTCTTATAGAGGCTTAAGAGAAAACTCTCTAAAATTGGTTGAGTGGAACTTGACTTGCTTGAGGTGCTGTGAAAGGTATTTATAGGATTGAGACTCCGTGGCAGGAACATGTGTCCACGTTGGGTAGGTTATAAAGTACCTTTGATGGTACTGTAACATGACTGAAGTGTTAGTGAGTGATATAGACAACTATCCTTGTCAAGCATTCAGACCCCGAAGATCATGAGGGAAAATTCTAAAGGTTCGGAGTTTCAAATAGATAACTAGTACGATCATGCACTTGTTAAGTCCGAACTATACTTACACAAACTTATGTCATTAGGCCCGAACTATACTTATATAAGCTTATATCAACTAGAATTACATATCAATTTATAAGTGGTAGTTCACAGTCCACAAAAAAGAAAAAATTCTGTTCTACCCACCGACCCCCACGACAAAAACGGAAAGTAAAACTGTTACTACATGTGAGTATATTAACTAATGACCCAAACAAAATTGAACACGTACCAAACTTTGACAAAACATAAAAGGACCCTCCATCCAAAACCACGTGGCGAAACCACATCAAATCGCTTGATATGTAGAAGAAGAAAACAGATGAATCATATTCATAAATTATTGCAGTTGGTTAGTGAGTCTTGACCCCTTATATAATGATATTAATTTCACAAAGCATTATTTTAAATGCGATCAATAAATTTTTCTACTATAATCTTTGAGTTATTTTTACTATTGATGTGATTTTAAAATTAGAATAAACTGAAATCAAATTAAACAAATAGAGTTGAACTTGAAATTCAAATTTTATAATCTTGAGTGATGATTAGTGAAAAGTAGAAAATTTATGTATTACTTTATAATTTATTTACTGTTTATCTCATATTTTTCTTTCGTCCACAAAACACATATATACAAGGACATTAATTGACTCTCACACAAACAAACACTACTTTCTTTTCTTTTCTTTTTCATCAGTAGAAGCACAAAGTCTTCTCTTCTCTCAGAAAAAGCTAATCATGATGAACAATAGAGAAATAAAGCTATCATCATCTACAGATACTCAGGTATGTGAGTTGTTCATTTTTTCTCTTCTAATAATAACTTTGATCCTCCTTTTCATTATTAATGTTCTATTTTTCTGTTTTCTCTCTCTTTTTTCTTTCTTAAAAAATACTACTTGAGTAATTGTGAATTTAAGATTAGCTCAATTAGTTGTTTTTTGTTAGTAAAATATTAATTAATCATTCTAAAATTTGAAAGGAACTCAGCCAAATTTTTTTTTTTTTTAAAATATTTTAAACTAATATACAACATTAATTAGTTTGATATTCAAATTAATTATTAACACAGAAAAACATTGATAAATTATATACTCCATATAGCAATTTTAATGGTGTTATTTTTAAAATTTGACTAGTCTTGAATTTTTATATTCAATCAGATTTGTTAACAGCAATATAAACATAAAAAGGAATCTGTAATGATGTGTATGTATCTTGGTCAATGCTAAGTTTTAACGGTTTAGGTCGAGCTGGAATTAGCATGTACAGATGAAATAACGGTTAGGGGTGGCCGGACGTTGTGTCCGGCGATAACCCTCCGACATTTAAGTCAGCGATGAGTTTGAACTCAAATTGAACATTATGTATGATGTTTGGTTGTGAGAAAAGTGTTGAGTGAGTTTTTTTTCTTCTTCTTTTTATCTCGTATGAGTTGCTGAGGTCTGAATTTATAGAGTGAAAACTCTATAGAATGAGACACGTGTAAATTCCTGACATTTTACAGTGTATCTTTTTATGGGATCAGTGACACATGTCTGCTCGGAGATTAGAATTTTGAAGGTGGACAAAGTTTGTTGTGAGTCTTGAGTCCGGATAGAATAGTCTGTTATATGATTCGATCAAATTTTAAATATATTGTTAGTGCTGAATCAGATCAAGATTGAGCGGTATAATATTAGTGTACGTGTAAAGGGGAAGAATCTTTGGGTCCAAACCTTTTGATTTGCAGGAAGAAATTAACGAGCACTTAACAAGGATGATGTTGTTTTAGTGGGTGACAGTGACATATTGGGCATAGTAAGTCATGACGTGTCCATATCTTGATCACACTCATAAGTTTGTAAAAAAAGTTGTGTTATCCCTTTTTTTTGTTTTTAAGTTGATTTCTAAAAGTTTTAGTTATATATTTATTAAAAATCATTAAAAAAATTAATTAACTGTATTTGAAAATAAATTCTACAAATAAAGTTTTAAATAAATTAGTTAGATGCAACACAAGATAATTCATTTGTGTATAAATTAATAGACTTTAATGAATTAAAGGTATAAAGTTTTGTATTTTAACAAGTTAAATAAATAAATAAATTACTAAGAGATTCAATTAAAAAATTACTATTAAAATAAAAATGGAAAAAAAAAGAGAAATTAATTATTAAATTTGATTATTAAAAAATCCAACTATTTTTACATATATGTATGCGTCTTTTTATAGTAAATATAATTTTTATTTTTTTTATTAATAATTTTTAAGATGGGAAAACATAGTTTAATTATTGAAGTAGTGAATTTGTTCAAAATTGGGAAAATAACTGTATAGTTAAATTGACCATTTTAAGAAAATTAAAATACTACTATAAACTTTTCTAATGAATCTCAAGAAAGGATATTTGGCAAAAAAAAAAAAAAGGAAAGAGAGATGAGAATCTCAAGAAAAAAAAGGAGGTGGTCATAAAAACATCAACTTTATTTTACACTTGAAAGGAAATTTATGGATAAATGTTTATATGAGGAAATGAATTTTATATATATATATATAAGATTTATAATTATTTTTAGTAGGTGAGAGAGTTTTGAACCTGGATCTATTGTCCAGCGAATTTGCACTTTATTACTAGATTAAGTCTTACTGTACAAATATTTAAATTAAGTTAATATTAAACTGGGTATAAATTAACTGATTTCAATTGAATTTCAATGCTTACTTATGAATTTATTGGTGTATAAATATGTGGGTTTTAATATGGTGTTAGAATTTGAATTGATAAATGAGTGGGTGTTGAATTTATAGCACAAACCAATTGATTTTATTTAAGTGGATCCAACACATATTTACTTATAATCCAACCTTTGTATAAGTCCATAGTCTTTATAGTATCATAGCTTAATGTTCAAACGAGTTAGATCTTGAGATTCATGTTTAAATCTTATCACTGGACTGATTATGATTCAAGTTTGAATTGAAGCTGAAAAAGAGACGTCAGTCGGTCACTTTGTGAGCAAATGTCAACCAGCCCCCATTGATAATAGGGCATAAGCCAAGTCTGATTGCAGTTAAGGGGTGCGTTAGGGAATGAATCCTATGTCAAAATATTATGAAATGTTAAAAAGAGTTCAATAGTGAATAGGTGTTGGAATTATCAAAACCAATTAATTTTGTATAAGTGGATTTTAATACTTGTCTACTTATAAGCCAACCTATATATTAAGACTATTTATATACAAATTTATTAGGGGTGGATATCAGTTGATTTAATTTTAAAAATTTTAACTAAACTATATAAACGGAAAAACTGTATTAGCCGATAAATGAATTTCTTATTCCACATAACCTACAAAAGTGTTTTCTTAAAAAATTCGATTGTAATATAATCAAAGTGAAATTCAACTATAAATATATAATAGAAGTTACAAAATTTTAACATAAAATTATAAATATAATTAAATTCTACTTTGCTTGGTTATTTTGGATTTATATTAAAATCGAACTGAATTGAAATCACAATTAAAATTATAATTCAGTTTTGTATGATTTTTGCCCCAACCCTAGTCTTCATATGTTTCCCTCAATTTTTTTATTTATTTATTTTACATATAGAAAATTTTAAGAAATTCTATTTGGCCCTGCCATTTTTTTATAAATTTTCTTCGTGCATTCTTTTAAAAAAACTACAATTTATTCCTCCACTTCGGTTATAATTTTATATGTATATTTTTAAAATTAACTAAATTATTAAATTGGTCCTTATAGTTGGCTATTTTAACAATTTAAGGACGAATTGACATTTTTAGTCAAATCAGTTCTCATTGTTTTCATATTTTGTCATTTAGGAACAAAAATATTTATTAATCTACATATATATATGAATATCATATTTTGATGATTTAACCTATTATTTAATCTAATCTGAATGACGATATAATTTATCTATCTTTAATCAATGCTATTTTTTTTGGCAAAAAATTAAGCAGTATTATTTTTTTTGCCAAATAATTCAATAATGTTATTTAATCTGACTCGGATCAATTAAAAAATATCAATTTATTTTTTCTTATTTCAGTTAAAAATATAATTATTTAAATTAAATTATAAGTATTTTGTTACTTTCATTGGAGTTGTTATTTTCTTAAAAGTGAATCCTAAAATATAATATTAATTGTATATGAATGTTTAGATAAATAATGATTAATTATCTAAAAATATATTATTAAATAAATTAATTATCAAACTTATTTATTTATAAAAATAATTAATAAAAATCAATAAGAATATTTTATTAAATGTGTTTATTTTTTGAAAAACTTTCAAAGTATAAAAATATAAAGAAAAAATTAAATATTTATGTAATTATTAATTTCTTAAATATTAAAATTTAATTAAAATTTAAATATATAAATACATTAAATAAGATTACAAGTGATTTTGAATATAAATAAAGATAAATTGAATATAATCCGAATCATTAAAGATTTTGAGTAGGATTAACAACTTTTTTTCTTTTTTTTTTATAATTTCGAATATGACTTTGATTTTAAAAATATTTAAATATTATTAAACTGAATATTATTTTTCTAATTTATCAATAATTATATAATTAAATATTTATAAATTTTTAATAAATGATCATACATATTGTGGTCAAAATATAATTAATTAATTTTTCAAAAAAATATAATTAATTATATATATATTTAATTATATTTTTTTATTATTTCTTTATCAATTTTAGTATTTGTTTATTTAAATTAAATATATTTAAATAATTATATTGTTTAACTAATAAATTTCAAGAAAAAATAATTAAAAAAAAGTAATATATATATATATATATATATTTGTCCTTAAATGACAAATTTTAAAAAGAATGATGATGAATTTGACTAAAAAGATCAAATTATTCTTAACTGACCAAAGAAACCAACTATAGTGACTAATTTGGTAGTGTAGTCTTTTAAAATTATATATTGCCTTTAATTTTTTTTTTTATAGCACATAAGTCTATACTAAATTATGAAGAACATTTTTGAAATTTAATTCAAATAAAAAAACTGATTAAAAAAACACTAACAGTATTGTTCTAGATGATTTCTTTTTTTTTTTTTCAAAATATTATGAGCATCGTTTATTGGTCTTAATTGGTTTTTGTAATGATTGTGCTAATAAAATCAATAATGCTCAAAAAAAAACTTTCGTAAAATAGAAAAATTGGTTCGTTTGCAATAATTGAATAAATCTTTTAGAAAATCAAAATGTATACTATTTTTTATGTAAAAAAAAAAAGATTTTCTTTGGAGTTAATAAATAAGATTTCTAGTAGAGAAACATATAAATTAATATATCATATTTTTATTATAAGTTTGCTATATAAAATTAATTATAATTGTCACTTATATTATTATTGTCTAGAAATATAATATAAAAATATAGATTTTTAAAAATTTACACACAAATCAGACATATAATGCTTGTATTTTCCATTTTTTAAAAGATGTACTTTTCATAAAAATTGGCCATAAACATAAATAATTGAGTTTGCACTATGGGTCACATAATGCGGCAACATGGAATGTCATTGAAAGTTAAAACGAGGATGGGCCTCACTTGCATTGCATGCTTCAAAAGTGCAATTTTTCTTTTTAAGAAATAACATTAATTAATAAAATTTAAATGTGGAATGAAATATTTGACATATTTTTCAAATTATAAAAATATTTTAAAAATCTAATTGATTATTATATTCACCATTGATTTTAAATTAAAAATTCAGATTTATTATTTTAAATAAATTTTATTTAATTTAATATTTTAAAACATAATTATCAAATAAATTTAAAATGATTAAATATTAAAATTTTAATTTTAATTATTAAATAATATTTTCCTATTAAAAAAATATCTAGTAGTATTAAATTGATTATCAAATATTTATCAAAATTCATGATATGAAATAATTTCATTTTGATAAAAGAAGTATATATTTCATGCATTTATTTATTTATTTTTATTAAAAGTTCGAGTCAAACTCCGTATTATTAAAAGAAAAGAAAATAGAAAAACAAAAAGAGAAAAATAATCTGCTTCAAAGGAGTAAAGAAAATAAAATACAATCAATAATAATCTAAAAATTAAGTTTCACTTTAGGTTTTTTTATATGCACTGGTCGAGTATAAGTTGCATTAATATATTTATGATTCTTCTTATTATTGACAGTTTTCAAAACTTGATCTTCAATGTCATCATAGTTATATAGTAAATCATGTAACATCCCCGCAATATAATGATTATAACATTTTTTCACGTTATGTTGAGAATCCTCTGCATCAAATACTTTTTTTTCAAATATTAAACAAAAATCTGTTTAAAGTTCACATTGTATGACTTTAAATGTTTGATGAAGAGCCAACCCTAGGAAAAATTGTAATGAAAAAAGAATTACATCTCTCTTGTAGCTTGCCAATCTTAAAAACTGAGGTCCAGTTTCAAATTTTATTTAGGAGATCTATGTTTATAGTAATGCAGCACCACAACAAGAACATGGTATTCTTTATTCACCAATAAAGCACTGACAATGATAAGATGTAATTGTATCAAAATGGTTTCACAAGAGCAATAATGGAGGTTGATGTAACTGTTTATTTTTTGAGGAATTGATTTGAAAATAAAATATTAATAATTGTCCTCAAAATGAACAGTTTTCTCCACAAATAAAATGTCTAATTGAGGAACACTATCCAATGGGCCAAACAAATTTGTTCTGAAAATTACAAAAATAATGTTTCGATTTGTCACACTTAAATTGCCTTTTCTTTATCAGTCAAAAAAAAAAAAAATTGCCTTTTCTTTTTTCTTTAAAACATTTTGTCCCAAATTATTTACCGCAATTATTGAAAATTATATATGTTCAGTATTTGTCGTTTGTCTGTCCCACTTGGATTTTTTTGTTTAAAGACAATCTTTGCAAAATTTTGGCTTTTATGAATTTTTAAGTTCTACAAAATTAAATATATGATTAAAAATATTTATTTTTTAAAAAAAATTGCCTTTTTTTTATCTTGAATTTCAAAAAATTGATAGTTAATCGAGTCCAATTACACATACATGTTTCAAAGTATATAACTCCCACATTGATAAAATATAAAAAGATAATTTAATGTATATATAACTGATTTTTTTTTTAAAACTTTAATAACTAGTTTTTAAAGTTTGTTCCCCATCACTTTACTAAATCAGAAGTATATTCATCTAATCTTATATTGATAAAACATAAGTTAAAATTTTTATTTTAATAAAAATATATTAGG
>CAOJBK014881340.1:0-21021 GCA_948294925.1 Codiaeum variegatum
ATAGAGAGAGAGAGAGAGAGAGAGAGAGAGAGAGAGAGAGAGAGAGAGAGAGTAAAATTGAGCAAGAGAGCGAAGAACTATCAATGCTAAAACTCTAAATTTTGGCCATCACTTTTTGACATTGCCCTAACCACTAGGTCCCTCGAGTTTTGACGGCCTTTGGTGACCTAAGAATAATGGGTAATATCGAATAATTACAAAATATGCGAAGAAGAAAGTTATTTCTATGTTACTACCTTTGATGTCAATAACAACAACTTTTGATGGTGAATCTCTACCAACTTGGCACCATTTAACTCTTCAACTCCTATATTCTTTGAGATGAAAAATTGACACTTGAGGTTTTGAGGTTCGATTTATGATCACTAACAATAAGTGGAGGTACATAACCATCGCTAATAAACTCCTAAAATCACAATAAATTTAATGATTTAGCTCATCTTCAAAATGATTATCTACAGTGGCACGTGGTTGCCAAAAGTGTTGAATAGTGGTGGTTTTAATAGCAACACATGGAATAGTTTCCAAGCTCCAATTTGATGTCCCTGAGGCATTTTTTGTGGTTTGGTTTAATTAGATTTCTATAGGTAATTTATTTAATTATTTTGAATAATTATCAATTATTTTAGAGAAATCAACAATTTAGTTTTACTTAAAATTTGAATTCCTGATTTAATTATCACTATAAACTCTTAAGTGTGTATTAGTGGGGAATTAGAATTATTTTAACATCTTAAATAGTAGTTGTTTATGAATTAAGACAATTGTAGATTAAATCCACTATAATTACTATATTAGGTTTAGTATAACTGTTAGTATTATTGTGCTAGGTTAAAATTCTTACTTTAAGTTAGGAATAATTCCTAAATCTTATATTATGTTGGAAGCATTTATTGAGTTGTGAAAATGATTATGATGATTGAGTTGTATTGATTGACATTAACATTGATTAAATATTTGAGTTTTTTTTGTTGTGACTATAAATGTCATATGTATAGAGGGACTCAACTAAATTTTAGGTAAAATCTCAGGAACCAATCACAATAGAATCTTAATAAAGCAAAAGTCAATTGTCATTGTTTTGATAAACTCTTCTCTCATCTATTTATGTGTTTCAAATATTGTTCAGACTTTAGATGTTGTCTTTCGGGTAAAAAGTAATGTTGATGTGTTAGAAGTATTGTAAGCAATACTTTATAATATATTTTCATACTTTCGTGCATATTGCACACATTTTATTTTACACATAAATTTGTGAATTCATTATAACTCGACCATATTATAAAACACTTTTATATGATTGCTTGAAATTCATTAATGCATTACTTATTGTGAATAGTCAGATGGGATTAGGATTAAATAGAGTCAATCAGCTATGATTTGATTATGATTGGTTAGAAGTAGGGTGAGCTGGCTAGTGGTAAATGATGTCTTAGGCTTGCTCGTTGCTCAGTGTTATTAGCTGACCTAAGTTGAGATATGTACAAGACTTAGGCTTTGTTGATGATGTCATAGCCCCACCATGGATAAAAGAGATAATGTATATATTAAGACAATAATAATAATAGTGATTGATTCCCTATATTAAGGTTTAGTGTGATATTTGTGGGCTGACTCCCATCATCATTTCCTTATGTGATTACTTGATTGACATGTGTATTGGCATTTGACATTATTATCTTAAAGCATCAAATTATATGATAGATTATATTATTCAATGAGTTAAAATGCTCATTCCCGTTTATATATATTTTTTTCTCAATAGCTGCGCATTGGGGTTTAATATATGTGTGTTAAAGACTCTAGTCCTTAGTAAAATTTAGCAGAGATAGTCCATGAAAATTTCGCTTCCTAAGATCAATAAACATCAATATCGATACATATTTCAAGAAAATAATAAATGAATCTTTTCTTGCATTAATTTTCAGAAATGCAAGAGGTAATTAGTAGATGGTTGTACCAAAATTTTTACTAGTAGATTTGGTATGGTAGTTGTAGCACATGCCTTGATCATGGCTATAAAAAAAACTATAGAAGCTAGATTTCAAAATGTCTAGATAGAGACTAATAACAAAGAGCTGTATATTTTTTTCTCTTGAAATCAGTATTCAGGAAATTAGATTTTTAATTATTATAGCTAAGAAATTATTAATATCTAACTTTAATAGCTACAACCTTTATTAGATTAGTAGACAAAGTAAAATGATGGCTGATTTGGTAGAAAGGGCTAGAATATATGATAAGTTATCACTTAATTGGTTAGTTTTGTCCCACCAAAATTGGAGGAGATATTATACAATGACTTTTTTTTAATCAAATTAAATACTATTTAAAAAAATTTATAAGTTTCAAATCCCACTCTTACATGTAGATATTCAAATAAAAATTTTTAAGCACAAGTATCATAAATAAAGTTGAATAATTAAAGAGAATTTCATATTTTTATAACTCTATTTTAAGAGCAGACTTTAACATACTCTCTTCATTATTTTCTTTCTTAATTCATAATATTTTGAACTAGAGAATGTGACATTTGGTACTCTATTATGCTAATCTAGTCGGAATACTATCTGCATTAGTTAATTATTGCTCTTGATCTTTTACTTAAGAAATTTGAATAATTGATTTTTTTTTTAAAAAAAACTAATATTTCTTAAGATAATTAAAAATTGATGTTATTGTGGAAAGATATCCTAATTTACAAAAAGTTACATAAAGTTTCTTATATAATTAAATAAAAAAGAATTAAAGACATAAGTTATCTTTATAGATTTTTTTAAAATGATTTTCTTTTTAGACTTGATCACTAGAGCATGATTTAAATTTTTTAATATAATTTTAAACATAAAAAAATAAAACTTTTATAAAAAAATTTTGGTACAGTATATAACATGATAAGTTAAGAATGATTGATATTAAAGTTAGATATGGTGAAGGGTCAGTTCGAATTATGTAGCTGACTAAAATTAAACCGAAGAAAATAATCAATAAGATCGACTAAATGATTTTTGTTCACGAATTGAATAATAAAACTGAAAGTTTAATAGTCGGTTAAGTGTCATATAATTGAGAAAATAACTAGAACTAATTTAAATTGGTGCATTTAATTAATTCTTTTTTAATATTTATGTATAATTTTACAAAATAATTAGTTAATGTATAATTTGTTATTTTACTTTACTGTTAAAATAAGTTGTATAAGAATTTATTATTTTAATTTATAAATAGCAAACTATTAGGTGAAAATTAGTTGTACAATTTATTATTTTTAATTTATTATAATAAAAATTACAAATGATCACATACGTATATTTTTTTTTGAAAAAATAGAAAAATAAATTAATACCTAAATAATTATTTTATCTATCACTTCTCATAAGATTAAAACTTGAGACATGTATTTGTGATATTAGTTGTTTATCACCAAACCATGCCCTTTAAGATTGATGAAATACTCATATTAAAATCAATTTTAATTAATTTTTTTTGCCGATATAATTTCAAGTAAATTCATTTATATGACCTATAACCATTGAAAAGAAGTTACAAATAAATAACAACAATCAGGATAAAATTAAATCAACTAAAAGTTTCATATATATTAAAATTATTAATCTAACTCAAAACTCAATAATTTAATAGTACATTAATTTTCTAATTTTATGTAAACAACAGAAAGTTAAATTCTATTATTTTGGACTTTTTTTTTATTTTTAAAAGGAAAAATCATCATTTACCGTTTTATGATGATGTGGACGTCTGCTTTTTGAACACATAATGCGCTACATCAGCACATCTCATATGTCGGAGTCCTATGGTAGATTTATAACAAAACATAAAGTTTGATGATCAAATTGAAAGTTATTTTAGTATGAGTTAGATTTGATAGATCACAAACTCTCTTAGCTAAAATTGATGTTTTGGCTTTTTTAAAATTATTTAAATCAAAATTTAAAATCGTATAAAACTAAAATTATATGCCAAGTGAAACATGAATCGTAGTATGAATTATAACTGTAAACTCTTATGGACCATAAATTTTAGGATTGATTAAGACTTGAAATTTAAAGATATTTAAATTAGATTCAACCAAATTGGGACTAGTAATTATGAACCAATGTTGATGTCTAATTAAAGTTACATATTATGAAAATACATAAAATATGAAGTTTATAAGATGCAGATAACCAGAGCTCAGTCCTATACAGCTATGCAATCCAAAATGTTTGAGACCAAATGATCATATAGTCATGTCCCTCATGACCATTAGTCCTATCACAGAGCTAGCTCTTTTCGATGCCTAACACGAACGACACTTAGCACACTCGTACAATGGATGTTACTAAGTAAGCCTTAAAGTAGGATGCTATGAGCAAAGGAATACAATGAAGGCTAATGAAGAAAGTATACTACATATGAAAGGGAGTTTACAATGATTTAAGAGTAACTACAAAGCTTTTGAAGTGATGATCATAAATGAGGGGGGCTTGACTTATTTATAGTGGATAGCATCCCCAAATGTGTGGCTATTATTTAGAACCTAGAACTTTCTAGTCTAAGCAAGTTTCTAGGATATTTACATTCTTGCCTTATCCTATATAAGTTTCTAGATAAACCTACATCTATTTAGCTTATAGAGAAATCTAAGTTGTTTCAATAAGTTCTTGGATGCTTCCTTCCTTGCTAACACTTTTTACAGAGTTCCAAAACATGGTAGAACAATCTAGAACATCCTAGCAAGTTCTAGTGTAGTGTAGCACATTCTAGTCCTTTCTAGAATCTTTTGTCAACTGAATTGGCATATGCTAGGTGAATTCTCTTTGTAATTCTAGAATCTTCTATGCATAATCAAAAGGGTCTTCATGGCATAAACACTTTACAAGGCTAATTCTCATATTTCAGCCAATCTAGGTGTGCAGGCTGTAACATCCTTTCATTTAAGCTTGCGATACCCTCATCGCACCTTCCTCCTTGTATTGCTTGATTTTATTTATGAACTACCAAAGGAGATCTTCATGTTCCCAACTAACTTTTGAGTCTAGCAAGTCTTTCCATTTAACTAATTATTTAGTGTAGTTGGGGACTCCCCTCTTATGTATCGCATGTTCAACAGGCATGCATTTCAATTCCTTATCAAACTCGAGGACTATATAGTAGGTGCACGCTTTGATTCTCCTTGGTTTGGATCCTCTTTATCTCCATGGTATGGTTTGAGCATACTAACATGGAATTCTATATATATCTTTAGCTTGGTAGGAAGTTGTATTAGTATGCAGCCATGCCCACATGTTTCACTACTCAAAATGGGCCTTCATACCTCTTTAACAATCCCTTATGCACTTAGCACATTGATGTAATTTGCTGGGTAGGAGCTTAATCATCACCATGTCCCCTTCAGAATACTTTATAGGTCACCTCTAGTGTCAACCAATTTCTTCATCTTTTGAGTAGCTTTATCAAGATAAGATCGAGTGATGTTCGCCTCCTCATGCTATGACCTTATAAACTTATATGTTATGGGGTTTACTCTAGCATATGTCGAGGCAATGACATTGGGACTTAAAGGTTATTGGCCCATCATAATCTCAAATAAACTATTACATGTTGACTTACTTTGTTGGAGGTTATAAGAGAATCGGAATATATCAAGTAGTTTTTCCCAATCTCGTTGATGGTCACTTATGTAATGTTGAAGATAAAACTCCATAGTTTGGTGATCACTCGGTGGATGAAAGATAGTAGATAAATTTAAACCTATCCCTATCAACTTAAATAACTCTCTTCAAATTTGCTAATAAAGCATGAATCTCTATCACTGACTATACTTTGAGGAATGCCCCACAACTTCAACCTACTAGCGTCATCTACTTTATAATCGGCCGGAGCAGTGATAAATATAGCATACTTACTAAAGAAATCTACTATCACAATGATACTACTGCATCTTTTGAACTTGGGTAAGGCAATGATGAAGTCCATCAAAATGCTTTCCTAAGGTCTTTTAGCCACGGGTAGAGGCTCTAGCAAATAATTTCATTTAAACTTGAACAAAACACCCAAAACTCTCTCTTTACTCTCTACCCATTTAGCCAAAAAGGGGAAACTCTTCTCCTCTTAATTTTTTCATAATCAAACTTGATATTCATGAATCATTTAAAAGCTTTAGAATAAGAAGTTTCATAAAAGGTAATTTTAGACCATATGTGCAATGGCATTTGCATCTCAAGAACACATCAAAGAAAAGCTAAGGCAATCTTTTAAAATCATTTCCATTTTTGAGTGTTCATCATCCAAAATCTCCTCCTCATTTCTGTAACTCTTTGTCTCAAGGGAAAATCAAGGGAAGGAAGGAGTAAATATTTTGGGTTTTTAATAGTATTCAGCCATCATTTTGAAAGGTAGTGCAAGGGTAATGCTTATAATTCAATTTTAATGGCATGCATGTAACTTTCCATAAATTTGAAACCCTTTTTCTATAATATATGTTATTTCACTTTTGTATCTTGGGTTGAATATTTTATAAATTGATGAACTAAGACCATTAGACCATGATCAAAGATGATTGAAATTGTAAAAAATTAAACCCTAGGTTGAATAAAAAATGTTAGACTTATGGAGGACATTTTGATCATTTTTAACCCTTTGTAAATTCTGAAAAAAAAAACCATTTCTGGACCATATAATTTTTAAAATAATCATGATGATAAGGTTGAGGAAACTATACAATTAATATAAGCGATTTGACCATAAAACAAAAGACACCTAAAATAGAAAAATTAAGGATTTTATAAGCAATTTCATAACTTTACCAAAACTGGAATTTGGACAAAAATTATTTACATATTAGATCTATGAGTTATAAGTATAATAAATCAAATTTTATGAAATTTGGATATGTATAGAGGTTGGAATGGTGAATTGAAGCAACATAGGTTAAATGATCCTTATTGTAGCATATATGGTACGAAAATTAAAAAATTCCTAAACTGAGTAGATTGGAAAGAACCAAACCATATTCATGTCTTTAAGAGAACAATGATTTATAATGGATCAAAATATGGCTCAATAGACCCAGGCTTATGGCCTAAAAGTCCTAGACAACACAAACTATACCAACCAGAATTTTATCATGAAAAGAGGACTAAATGGCCAAATATTTTGAGCCAATAGGGTCTGAACGGGAATTCATAAACACCCATATATTTTTTAAGAAATCATAAATACCAAAACTAAGATAAATCAAGACCATTAGCACGGGTTACTAGCTCAATCTTTCTAAAAGGTATGATACTGAATTCATTAAAACCTTAAATTGGGCATTTTCGGCTAAAATAGAAAATGGTTTAGAAACCATGACAATGTCATAGATTGGAATCCAAACACTTATTTGAGACTGTTTTAGAGGATTATACTGACTTTTGGTAAGTCTAAACCATGTTTGTAAATTCCCATAAATCAATATAAATATAAGGCCATAAATAAGAGGAAGAATTAATTAAAAAGATGAACCTAAAAATAAGGAACATGTATGGATCAAAGTGGTAACCCATTCTAACATAATGAAACTAGAAACTCTCTAGAATCCATGGAAGAAAATCAAACTCAATTTGGATGAACTTGAAAGTTATGGGATTTTTTTGTAAAACCCTATTTCAACTAAAAATCTCAGAACCATAACTTAGAAATCGAACATGAGAAACTGAGCATATATCATGCTTAGATTCATACATCTGTTAAGTGCAATATGATAATGAATTGGAATATATCTTTTGTGCATAGAATTTTCGACGAATAGAGAAGCAACCTTCTAGACATTACAAAATTAGAGGTGAGGGTTTATATTTTTTTCGTATCATGATTCATGAAAATTTTCATACATTTGCATATCTTGACCTTCTATGCTTATGAATTCCCGAGTCATGAATAAATCACTAAAATTTATACTTAGATTAAATGAAATAAAGCAAATAAAAGATCTCTAAATAAAATAGCTTGCATTCGAATAATATGAATATCTATTAACTATAGATAAATTCGATAAGAAATAGAAATTTGATTTTAAATAATAATACTATGATTATAAAGATCAGCAAATTAATAATAATGTTATACATATATGTACATATACTAGGTGGACAAAAGGATAAAATTTCAAAAGAGCAACCTTGGTATTTGAGTTATGATTGAATAACAGAATTTGATGAAAAATTATGAATATGCAGTTGGAAATGGATTAATATGCTTATATGAAATAATGAATATGCAACTATAAAGTGATGAACACATACTCATATAAAGTAAAACACTTCAAATATCTATATACTTCTAAGATTAGCATCACTTTTGAATCTTCGAAATAACGATCTTATCTGTCACACTTCTTCTGAGACTTTGCACTTGGTATGGGTGTTCTTTTCTAATCAAAATTTTGTATACTCTCTAAGAGGATTATACACTCATAAATACCTAAGTTTTTTAGTCCAAAAACCTCAAGAAAAATTTTAACGATTACGAATTTAATAACATATTATAATAAGTTTGATAAATATATTTCATGCTTACAAATAAAAAGTATTTCAAAATAATACTAAATTATCTTGTACTTCAACGTAGAAGGTTTTTCTCAAATCTACATAAGGATCATATTTATGTAAAAGGAATTTGAATAAATGTTTTTGTTCTATTTTCTCTCAAAAGTCTTACTCAATAATCTACCAAGGTAAATGATATTCTCGAATTAACAATTTAGTATTTTCCCTTAATTTATATAAAATTTTTAAATAGAGGCCTAGGAGTCTCAATTCCTTCAGCTCTCCTTTAAGAGAACTAAGCTTATATATGATTCGACATAAAGTTATATTTTTGGATTTGAACTTCCTTATTCTTCATTACCTCATAAAGTTTTCGAGCTTTGAAAGTTAAAATCGTCATACATTGCTATTATAAATAAACTTACAATGAAATATTTTTTTTGAGACCATTCTCATCATTATTAATGATGATATTTCACAATCTTATTTGTAAAGGTCTTGAGATAGCCATTGAAATCTCAAATTGTGAAAGGTTTAAGTGTTGGCCCTGTAAAACACTTGGGATATTTGTAGATTTGGTGAGTGATCCTACTATAAAAATCATAAGAAGCTTTTAGAGGAACCTCGATTGGGAATTGGGAGAGTGGACATAGGTATCTTAATGCCTGAACCACTATCAAATCTTGTGCAAGACTCTTTTATCTCTTGTTTAATCTATTATGTACTTCAAATTTTTAATTGTTCACCAAAATTTGAAAACACCAATTCGACCACCCTTTTTTGTGTGCTTATGGGCAATCAAGTGGTATCGGAGCAAGAATTTCTTTATCTCAAAGCTTAAGTGCTATAAGAAGGTAAGATTTATATCATGGCATGAGAAAGTGTGAAAAACATTCACATGACCAATCCTTTCTTTATTGGAAGTAATTTTGCACCATGGAAGGTAAAAATGGAAGGTTTTCTTAATAGTGATAGTGTTGATGTATGGGATTGCATCTTAACCGAGTACACCATTCCCACCGAGACCATAGATGAATTCAAGGTTAATTTTCCTAGAAGTAAATGGAACATAACTCAAAAGAGAGAACATGGTAGAAAAAATAGAGCCATGTCTATCTTCTTCAATAGTCTCATTATTGAAGAATTTGGTAGAGTTCAACATTGTTCAAATGCATATAATATTTGGAAAACTCATGAATACTAATATGAAGGAAAACAATAAGTCAAGTCTAGAAAGGTGAAAATGTACATTCACAAGTATGAACTATTCAAGATGAAGCCAAATCAAATACACCAATATGGAGCATAAATTATTGGCTATAATTAACAATGTAAAGAGTCTTGCTAGTATAAATCCTTGGAGGACATCAACAATAAGATCTTTAGGACTCTTCCTAAGAAGATCTTTGAATATAAGGTGTCATCCATTGAAGAGTCTCATGATCTTGCAACTCTCCACATTGATGAATTCATAGGTAAACTTTTCACTTATAAAATGACATTTAAAAAAGAAGATGGTCTAAGTGAGAACATAAAATAATTAGCTTTAAAAGCCATTTTGAAAGATTCTCAAGAGTATGATGACATCATTAGTGAGGCTTATTCAAGAAATGATGATGAAGATCTTGCATTGATCTCTATAAAGGTGAGTTATATGCCAAGAAGCAGAAAGAGTCAGAGATACTAAAAGAAAAGAGCAAGCTTAAATTGAAACTCATACTCTAGCAAGCCATCAAAAGATAAGAACAACGTCACTTACTATGAGTGTGGGAACCTGGTCACATCAAGCAAGAATGTCCTAAGATAATGAATAAAAATAAGAAAGGGGATAAGAAGAAGGGACTCAAATCTATGTGGGATGGTAACACCTATAATGAAAGTGATGTCGAGGAGATTCTTCATGCTTCATGGGGGAACATTCAAAGGAGGTATGTTCTACCTCTCAAAATTTTGATGACTGCATTGATGGTGATGAAATTATCAAAGCCTTAAAAGAAAAATACAAACTTTATTCATATAAAATGAAATGTTATAAAGAAAAGGCTTTGAAATTAGAACTTGAAGTTAAGGAATTTGAAGAAAAAATTCATGAATTGGAAACTTCAAATTATTTTTTACGTGGTTGTTTAAATGAAAATTCTTCTAAATCCTTAACTTTAATTCTAAAATAAAATGAAGCTTTAAAGATATAAGTTGATGAACTTAAAGCATCCATTTCCAAGTTTCAAAAAGCCAAAGAGACTTTAGATACTATTATTTGGTGTTCAAAGATCGCCTATGGTGAATCATTAATTAGGATCCAATGACTCAAATGCTTTTACATCATCGTTCATTCCTAAACACTGTTCATCAAAGCATCTCAACCTTGAACATCGAGCATTGAGATTTTGCCTAAAAATGTAGAAATGCATAAAGAAAATTTTGCATATCAAAAGAAAAATGCATTTTAAATGATTAAAAGAAAATCTCATAATGTTAGCAAAATATTTATTTATACAAACAACCATAGAAGCATTACTTACTTTAAGAATCCTTTTGCTTATCATTTTTCACATGCTCATTCATATATTGAAAGACCTAGATCCTTTGGTATGAGATCAAACTTTATGAGATCTAAAAGTTCTAAAACATTTTTCCATTATTGTATGAGAAAGGGACATATTAACATTCATTGTTTTATAAGGAAAGCTCATCTTTACCAAGTGAACTTGTTGATGCTAATCCCCAAGGATCCAAATTTGTTTGGGTACCTAATAAAACATGAAATCTTCATGTAGGAACCCAAAGATGTAAAGTAAGATGATGATGAGGTCAACCAATGGTTAATTGATAGTGGATGTTCAAAGCACATGACTAGTAACAAGTCACTATTCACCTCCCTTAAATTGAAGAATCATGGTAAGGTATCCTTTGGTAACAAACCCAAGGGTAAGGTAATTGGCATTAGTACCACTGGAAGAAATGGTTGTGATTTAATTGAAAAAGTATACTTGGTTGAAGGTTTGAAATATAATATTGTAAGTGTTAGTAGATTATGTGTATAGGTGATGAGGTTTCTTTTGAACTTAGATATTGTAAAATTAGCTTTATGGATAATGGTAAGACCTTGTTCAAAGGATCTATAAATAATGATGTTTAAATGATTGAGACTAATAATTTTACTTGCTTGATGGCTCTTAGCAATGACTTGTCTTGAATATGGCCTAGACAGTTAGGTCATGCTAGCATGGAGCATCTCTAAAACAATAGCTCCAAGGAATTAATGCTTGGCCTTTCTAAGATGAAATTCATCAAAGACAAACCATGGGGTTCATGGCAAATAGTTAAGCAACATAAAAGCTCTTTTAAGCTAAAAAATGTGGTAAGCACAACTCCACCTTTTCAATTAATTCATTTAGATTTGTTTGCACCTGATAGGGTTGCTAGTGTTGGTGATAAGCATTATGTTTTTGTTTTAGTAGATAATTATTATAGATACACTTGGATAAATTTCTTAGCTCATAAAGGTGAAGCATTTAAAGTTTTCAAAATTTTTGCAAAAAGAGTTCAAAATGAAAAATGTTATTTATTTCCAAAATTCATAGTGATCATGGAAAGGAATTTGAAATTGAATCTTTTGAAAAGTTTTGATCAAAATTTGGAATTTTGCATGAATTTTCAACTCATAGATCTCCTTAACAAAATGGGTAGCTAAAAGAAAAAAATAGAAATTTCATGGAAATGGCTAGAATAATGCTGAATGAATATGAAATTCCCACATATTTTTAGGCCGACACTGTTAACACCACTTGCTATATTCTAAATTGTATTTTCAAAAGAATAATTATAAATAAAACTTCGTATGGGCTTTGGAATGGTGGAAAATCCAAGATTACTTATTTTAAAGTTTTTGGTTGCAAATGTTATCTACCAAACACTAAGGATAATTTGGAGAAATTTCAATCTAAGATGGATGAAGGAATTTTCTTAGGTTATTCAACTACTAGTAAAGACTATAGGATTTATAATAAAAGAACTATGACAATTGCAGAATTTTTAGGTTTCAAGCTATCTATTTATATGAATTGATATTGAGTAATATAGCTATTGTTGTATATGGATATTGATTTTCAGTAATATTGAAAATCTTGTGAAGTTATGGTTTTATGCATATTAATTATATTATTTGATTATTGCTATATGCATAGTTATACATTTTTATGCAAAATTTTTCAACAAAATTAAGGCATATTGATGGAGGGAGTTATGCCTATTTTTGTATAAAATTTTTGACAAAGCTTAATATTTTGTTTATACATGCATTATATGTTTTTACTTGAGACTAGACTAAGATTTTATCATCATAAAAAGGGGAGAATTATTTTCCTCCATATTTCAATGATTCCAAAATAGTTAGAGTTGTCCTCCATATTTTAATGATTCCAAAACCATTAGTCTAGTTAATCGTTTTAAATAAGCATTTTGTCAAAATTGGTTTTTCATGGTATGAGTATGAAAAGAGCATTTGGTGGATATGTATGTTCATGGGACTTAGAAATGTGTATAAACACTTTGATTGAACTAACGATACTTTTAGAGAATAAAGTGTTTATTTTTTTGAAGGAAAAGCTTGCATATGATCATATGGAGATCCTCTATACGACCAAATGGAATTATGCATACGACCATATGTAAAGGTGCCATACAATTGTATGCTAGCACAAATAGGATTGACATTTCTAGGACAAAAGCATATGCTCATATGATCAAATAACATACAACCGTAGTCAAAGTCCCAGCACCTTTACATGTTTCCCTCATTAATTTAAAGAAAAGGAAATGGTGAGAGGTATGGGCATATAAAAGAGTGTGGAAGACACCAACTTAATCATCTTTTGGTCTTTTATTTATTTCCTTCATTAAAATGAGTTGAGAAAATTTCTAAGAGTTAGAAATGGAAGATCTCAATTCATGTTGAAGATGAAGTAAGATTTGGGGAAAATTGAAGCAAAGTTCTTCTAATGTTCATCATCATCATCATCATCTTCTTCTTCTAAATTATCTTGTTTATGAGATAAACAAGATTAATTAATGGAAATGAAAGGAAAAAAAAGGAGAAATTTTCTTTTAAGAGTTAGAAGTAAAATTATCTCAACTAACATCAAAGAGTATGGAATTGAAATGGAAAAAGAGTTATTCAAGAGTTCAATTCCTTGTCTCATGATCTTATTCTTTAGAAGAATAAGTATTGGTAATGGTAATTAAAGAAAGTCCAAAAAACCCTAAAAGTCTTTCAAAGGATTGAAGGAGGAGCTTGAACCAAAATTGGGCAACTAAGGAGAGGAGGTTCAAGGAAATTTCAACAATTCAAGGGCGGTCTTGCCTTGGTGATGCTTGGTATGTTTCAAGCTAGAGGCTTCACATTTGGGGAGCTTAAGGAAGGAGGGAGAGAGGTATTTGATGCTTCTAAACTTTTTTTTGTTCATATTGTGTTTTGCATATAAACTGGTAAAATATCCTTGATTGGATTATGGCTGTAATTATTAGGTTTAGACAGTTTTCGAAGAGTTTAAAAAATGGCTAAACCAACTTTGTTAAAAGCATTTTCACAAAATTTTAAGAAATCAAATCTTGTTTAGGGTAATATTTCAAAGACTTTAAAAAATTGCCTAACCCATTTTATTAAAAGAGTTTAACAACGTCTAAATGTTTTAGAAAGAAAAATAAAGTTTTTCATGAAAACCAAAACAATTTTTTGTTTCTTGCTTCCACTGTGTGACTTATAACTTCCTTCAGCTCCATGGGTGGATGATTGACCGTAATATAATTAGAAACATCCAAGTCAGTGGATGGACTAGGTAAATAAAAAGAAACAACTACGATGTTGGAAGGACCAAACATATATTCTGAATTGAATATATCATTAGAAGAGCCAAGTTGATTGATAGAACCTAGTAACTCCTCATTAGTAACAAACAAGTCTTCGTTTGAGCTGGGGAACAGAGAAACAACCTCACCTTCTACAGACGTAAGCAACTACGTAAACCAGTCTTCCTCCTGAATATTATCGGTCGGTATCCAAAAATTACTCGACTAAGAAAACTTAAAGGAAAGAAAGGGAGAAGTTGAGAAAAGTTGTGACAATGACAAAGGCAATCCTAGCAAAACCCTTTATATAGGAACACCTTCGAGGTCCCACTTCATTAATGCGTTCACACTTATTAGTTACGTTTTTTCTAAATGAGTCTGCTGAGGGGGGTAGCCGTGAACCTATATTTTTGAACCACTAAATCCAACCTGTCAATACAAGCCCATAGGTTTAAATCGCACTTGAATCAAACCTCAAATGGACCCAAAAAATATAAAAAACCAAACCGAATCAGACTAGATCGGACCTTGAGAATCGGGCACATAAGTCAGGGCCTAAACACATACATCAAGGGCCAAATGCATACGTTAAGGCCTAAACGTATGAGTCAGGGCCCAAAAACATGTTTTTAGGCCCAAATTCATGAGTTTAGGCTCTTACGCATGAGTTAAGGCCCTGACGCACCGGGCCCAATTTTCTGACTTTTTTACATGATTTTCTATAAATTTGACCCTCTAGCACTCAGTTCAGGACCCTTTTTTTAGAACTCTCAGACGTCGAAACTTTGCCAAAATACTTTCGAAACAACCCAAAAAACTGAAATCTTGTCTAAGTTTAGATTAAGAACACCAGACAATCCAATTTCATTTAGTATTGAAGGTGACATTTTCGAGTCAATTACAATCCAATTTTCAGATAGACTTCTCCAAATGCAATAGAGACCATATCTGGCTTTGTCAAACTGTCTCAACTGCCAATTTTGAAGTCCCGAAAGCCAAATGTAATACATTCTAAATGTAAAGTATTTTATTTTAGTTATGAATTAAAGTCCTAAAAACTAACTTAAGCAATTTCATACAATCAAAAATCATTTTTTTATTAATCAAATCTAGAACTGATTAATGACCTTTTTGGCTAATTTCTCACAAATTAAAACAAATTAGCTTCTGAATACATAACCAACCAACCCAGTGTTTCTTAAAATATCCCCAACCCTTTATGAGAAAGGAGAATGACATGGGGTTTGATTCACATTCAAAGAGATACACCGATAAGCCGTTCTAAGGCTGTAACTCCAAAAATTTTCATTTTCTTTTTTTCCTTTCATTTTTATTTTATTTTAATTTCAGTTCATATTTATTTTGTATAATTTTGGGTTGTATTTTTGTTATTACTATCCCGTTTCTGGTATTTTGTAATTTTGGGGAATGTGTGCCTTTCCCATATCTTTTTAGACTGGAGGAGGGATCTCCTGTGCTGTTATCATTTTGATGTATTTATTTTTTATTTTTCCTTTAATTCATTTATTAGAGATGTGTGCTTTCCTTAGAACCCTTCGAGGCTAGAGGAAGGCCCCTATTTATTTTTCTATATTTTATCGGTTTTCGCTTATAATTGTCATTCATGTTGCAATATCTGTTCATGCATCATTTTGGCATTCTATAACTGTTCACACAACATGAAAGTGTGCCACACATACATGAAAACATCCTTTTTAGCCAAATTCATACAATCAGTTTTAAGCCAAAGTTGTTTAGAAAATGGAATATTTTTCTAAAATGAAAATGTTTTTATCAATCATGAGTCTCCGAATCCATCTTTTATTCGAGGCTCGCCTTTTCCAACAAAAGTGAAAAAAAAATGTCATTTTTCATAAAAATGGTGTTAAACTAGTTTCTTAATTACCATGAAAATTAAACGATTTTCTAAAAATTAAGTGGTGACTCAATCCTTTATACTTGCACCCAATGGACTCATAAAGAGTTCATCTAAAGTGAGAACTACTAAAACCATGATACCATGTGCAATTTAACCCCACGTGGTCGGTTTTCTCAAGCTAGAAACTCGAAGGCACGCTGGCAGCTGCCCAGGTTTGGATGGGGCCTCTCACTCCTATACATATATAACGGTCTAAGCATCCTTTGAGTAGTCGAATGAGAATGAAATGTACTTGGCATCCCTGTGAAGTTGGCTGAGAATGAGAAGGCCTCGACATCCTCGAAGCTATAGGATGAACCCTGATTAAAGGTAAGGCCAATAACGATCAACTCTTGAGACTATTTTTGGACTATTTTCATATTCCTATTATTGAAGGGAAGTTCCTTTTGGCAGTGATTGTGATTAAGACCATCAATGTACTAGGAGAAATATCAATAGGAGCTTGACATTGGTTTATCACCTTGTAGAGGGCTTGACGATGAGGGCAAGACAATATAATTAGGCTTTAGATTGTAATATTACCCTAGTTTTTCTTGAGTTATTTTGGAAGGGCATCCTTTTTTTGGTTCTGAAGTGATTTTTGCTTGATTATTTTGGGGTGGTTGAACAAAGGCTTGAGTAATTATACCACTTTGAGTGATAACATCAATTTTAACACCCATGTTGGTCAAATCAAGACATAAAAATAGTTATTTGGGATGGATTTCCCCAGGAGGGTAGGTCATCCCCAACATAACAATGGTTTTGTAGTGGTGCTTCAGAAATAGGACAGATTAAGGGTGTTAAATCCCCTTATTCAAAGGCTACCATGATGGCATTGATAGTGTGATCATGCAAAGGGTAAGAATTGATGTTTGATAATATAGTTGATGGAAGGAGTTCTTTCGAATTGATCAAGTTTTAGATTTTGTGTCTAAGGGCCTTGCACACATTAGTTTTGTGCCTAGGTCCTTAGTGGTAATCACATCTTTCTTTGAGATTGAAATTTTTAAGTAAAGGATTGAGGATAAGTCTTGGTTCAAGGGGAGTGATAGAACCCTCCAAACACTTTTTTTTCATGGAACTCAAAAGAAATCCACCTAAATTATAAAACATTCTCCTTTAAATTTGGATCAGCTTATAAGAAGAAATGACATTCACTTCTCCATCCTTTTGGGTAACATTCCCTTAATGAGTAGTTTTGTGAGGCCCCGCCTGAATGGCTTGCGAGATTTCCCCCCGAAGAGCGCACTTGAAAACTTTTTGCAAGGCTCAAAGGAAACCTTTCGATTATGCCTTCGAGGTGTCACGGATTATGGATTGGGTTCCCACATTTGTGCCTCCACATTTGTCCGTTGAAGTGCACGTTGTGTGTGAAGTGATTAGAGTCACCACTTAACCTTTTAGAAAAATTAGCTTTATTCTTAGGTGATTAAGAAACCTTTTTGTTGTAAACTCCATTTTAGAAAAATACCAGCTTTCTACTCAATTGGAAAAGCTAGTCCTTTTGGAACCAAAGGGGGTTCATGATCTAAAAAACTTTTTAATAATAATAGTTTTTGTACCATTTTAATTAAAATAAGATTTTGGCCTAAAATAAATCATGCAAGTTTAGTTAAAATGATTGGTTTTCATTTATGCATGAGCATTCATATCAAATGAATGTAAGAGCATGCCAGATATTCAATTGACATCCATAAAGCGGTAAATACAAACGATTTTGCCAGAGGTCCTTCATCTAGCCCACTTCAGATTTTAGGAAAGGCATAACACACCAAATAATGCGATAAAGTTTAATACAAATAAAACTAATGAATCATGGGATCTCCTCTCTAGTCTTATAATCTAGGAGGAGCACACATTCCTCAAGGCCCATACATCAGACAGAACAAGAAATATGAATAAATTGCACAATGAACAAGTTTGAACAGACAAGCAATGGAATCGCATAATAATAAAGCAAATAATAGTAAAACTAATGATAAAAGAAAAAGGTTTTAGAGTTGAAACCATAAAAGGCTTACCAGTATATCCCTTTGAATGAGAATCAAACCCCACGTCGTTCTCTTTTATCACGAAGGGTAGGGGTTGTTCTGATAATAATGGGGTGGTTGGTTTGTTCAGTAGCTAATTGATTTTAGATTATTAAAAATAATTAACCATTAGGCTATTAATAAATTTTGATGCTTGATTAATGAAAATTGGATTTGAATATGAATGTGGTATATTTTAATTATGAAAATGATTTCATAAAATTACCTTAATTCTGAACTGAAGGGCTTAAAAGTGATTTATTTAAAAATCCAGCCTTAGATTTACATAAAAGGGTTTAAAACATATATAGAACCGATGGTAAGAAGTATATTATACCATATTACCTTTTTACGTGGTTTGGTGATGGGAGGGTCTGACGGCTTGAGAAAGCTGGAATAGGTCTTTGTTATGTTTAGAGATGACTGGTTGAGTGTTTGGACTGATGTAGGATGGATTGAATTGAGTGTTGATGGATCAGACTAATCTTCTGTAGTGTCTCAAACTGAAATGTCTGTCATGTCAGTCGTCTAAAAACTGTGGTTTGGAGCCTCAGAGTATATTAAAATAGCATAAAAAATGATTTCTGTAAGTGTTTTTAGGTGTGTTCTGTAAACTGGAAAAAGTTCGTAAAAAGGTCAGAACCCAAGTCTGTTCTAAAGGTGGAATTCACAAAGAATGAATCAGAAAAACCCTAAACTGATTGGTGCGTGCGTTACACGCTTCACTCATGCATGAAGGGCTTAAAGCATGCATGATGTCGTTTAAGCACGCATTTGTCATTTTGGGCCTGGATTTTTCCTAGGCTCAGTTTTCTAGGTCTGGTTCAATTCAGTCTAATTCAATTTTTTAGGTTTTTTAGGTCCGTTTGAAGTCTTATTTGAGCTCGATCAGATCTGTTGGGCTGGTATTGATGGGAAAGATGCAATGGTACAAAAATGTGAATATTTCCTCAAAAATATGCAAAATTTCCATTTAAAACCTTATAATGGCCAAATATAACTAATTTTTGCTTCATTTTTTGCCATTGTCCGATTCAAATTGCATTTGATATGTTTGTTTTAGTGTTTTTTTTAGCTTTTTTAGGTCCAAACATTGATCCAAAGTTTATCAGAGAAAAAACATAAAATTTGGTGCGTAAATGGAGTAAAAAGAGGATGCAACAGGGCAATCATGGTCGTGATCAGAGACCGTGACTACCCGGAGGACTGCTGTACCAAGAAGGCGAAGGCATAAAAGAGAAATAGTAGCATTTGGCATTATCATGGCCTGGGTTACTACCGTGACTATTGTTATGATTCTTGAAATGGCTACTGTACTAAAAATGGGCAACAAGGAGTCTATCATGCCCTTGGTCACGGCCGTGACCACGCTATTTTCCAGCATTATAAATACATGATAATTACAGAAGAAGGGACTTTTGGATAGTTTTTTATTTTCTTAGTTCAAAAACCCAAGGAGAGTTAAGCGGCCAAGAAAAACACATCAAGAGCAAGGTTTGGAGAGAGATTTCAAGACCAAGATCAAGTTTTCATCAAGATTCAATAAGGGTATTTAGGGTTTAGGTATAGATGTTAAGAATCCACATGGGTTTCTTAACTCTTTTCTCTTTCTCTTCTATTCCATATTGTAATCTTGTTGTAGTTATAAACTAAACTTAATTAGTCTACCCAGATTAGATGAGTATTTGATATTTGTATGGATTAAACAATTATTTTCCTCAATGAACATTTATGATTTTCTTCAATTATTGATTTTGATCAAAAATTTCTGCACTTTTCATCTTCAATGCATGCTTATTGATGATTATTATTGCCTAATCTTATATAGAGATAGAAAGTTAGGTTTAGAAAACTCAAAATCAATTGGGTTTCCTTTGCTTGCTAGAGATAGAAGTATCGATACTTGGGGTTCATACATGTTCTTAATGCTTTTCTTAATTGATTGGTTATGTGTGTTAGCAGTGTATGCCCTGGAGCTTACTCTCAGCATGTGAATGTAAACGAAAACCTAACTGGCTTTAGTATATATGTTCTTTAAATGAAAACATTTATTGCATTGAACATATATATGTCCTTTAAGTATTCTATAGGGAATTTATTATCAAAGAGTTTGAGAATGTGAGTGACAGATTGCCCTTTATCATATACTTTAAAGTTTGTTCATGGTCATAGGGTTATTGGTATGGATTCCATTAATCCGAAAGACTATCATATCTATTGTCATCCATGATAAGTATGAGATACCTATTAGTGTGGATGTAGTGAGTCTCATGCTATAGACATGTAATGTCATGATAATAGGTGAGAGTACTTATTGTATGAGTAAGTTGAACAGTGATGTTAGATGATGGATACATCGGTTATTACCAACTAGTCAATATCACGTCATCAAGATCATGATTGTGCATATAATCCTTCAACTTGAGGTGATATGTTATCTAGTATGTTGGTGGTTATGGTTTGTTACTGCTTACATATTGATGCTAGCCATGTATTGGTATATTGCATGTGGTGGCCATAATCAGTGATATGTTGGGATAAGTGTTCAACCAAGAAAGGATTCATTAACTTGGATAACCAAAGAGGGAATCCTATGACTTCGGTTGTTTTTGATATGCAAATCTCTGGTCATAATGGATAAGGTTCATTAAAAAGTGTTTCTAGTAGGAACTAGATTTATCAATAACTCAAA
>CAOJBK014882105.1:0-10583 GCA_948294925.1 Codiaeum variegatum
AACCTCCCTTTGAGAAAGGAACTTTGAGTCTCATAGATAACCAAGGGAAGAACCAATCACATCCTATTAGCCAACATCTTACTGACAATATTGTATAACACATTGCATAACGAAATTGGCCTTGAATCTAGAATAGTCTTAGGAGAGTTCTTTTTTAGAATCAACAAAATTAAAGTCTCATTCAAACTAGCTGGGAAACATTGATTCCTAATAAAAGCGAGACTAGCATTTGAAACGTCAGTCCCTATAATATTCCAAAACTTTTGAAAAAATCTAGGATTGAAACCATTGATACCAGAGGCATTATCCGGATGCATTGCAAAAACTGCATCTTTCACATCATTGGAAGTAAAAAGAGATGCTAATAATTCATTTTCAACATTAGAAAGTTTGGGGAATACCTTATTAAGCAAGGGAGCAACATTTGTGTGTGTTGAAGAGGAGATATCACGAAAATATGCAACAATATGCTCCTCCAAACCCGTTCCCCATTTCAACTAGTTCTCGTTCTCATCTTCGAGTTGTTGTAGATGGTTCTTTTTCCTTCTTATAATGTCTATGACATGAAAATAATGAGAATTGTCTGAATTTGTGAGCCAAAACTATTTCGCTCTTTGCCGCCTGTACAATTCCTCTTCATTTAGCAACCGAAAATAGCTTTCACATGCGAGAGTATACGCATTTATCGAACCAGCATCCCACTTTCCTCTCAGTTGCTACATATCGTATTTAGCCTTATTCAGATTTTCTTTAAACTTGCGCATATTTTGCCTCCCTCAATCATGCAAACTAGCACTACAAAATTAAATCTTTCCCATAATATCTGCTATACCCGAATCAACCCAGCGACGATGCATAATATCAACACATTTAGGCTCCTTCACCCAATCATTCTCAAATCTGAAACAACTTATAGAAGAAGAAGGAACCCATTTGGAGAGCTCCACAAACACACCCGAATGGTCAAAAGCAGCTGCAATAATATTGAAACACATGGTGCTGAGGAAACAAAAGAGACCACGCTATGTTAGCAACAACTCTATCTAACTGAACTTCATGATAGTTAGAATAACTAAGCAAGTGACATTAGTCTTTTACCTTCCAGAAAAGCACTAAACCTCCACCATAATTCAGGTTATCAACAGCAAATGACCCCGCAAATCACAGCTACTTACAAATTTGATGAACACATGAACCTAATTTTATTGGCTCTCCAAATTATGAATTTTACGCAATTTATTTTAATTTTCAAATAATAAATTAATATAGTATTAAATAAGTTTACATGAAAAATAAAATTTCAGTATGTTACGAGAATGAACAATGTTTATTTCTCTCCAAGTTTAGTGGTGGTGACATTCAAGGATAAGGACAAAAATTAATCTCAAGGGCAAGTTAGTGCCTCGTCAGATGAGTCTCGAATTTCAAGTGAATTGGTTAACTAATTGGATGCATATAAAAAATTTATAAGTGACTTGCCCTTTTTTTTCCCCAAATTACTTACCCTTATTTTAGACCTAATATGATTAAATGGTTTCATAGTGCATAATCTTATAATATAATAAATTATACTAAGCCTTATGTATAACTAATTTAATTGATATACTTTTTATTTTAGGAAATTTAATAGATATACTTAATGTTAGGAAAACATAAAGTTTATGTATATTAGGATAAATTTGATTAAATGTAATAAAATGCAATTCAATGTATTTGAATACAATTTTAATGTAAATTTACATTTAAAAGGTTGTTAAAACATACAATCTAATGTGGGCCAGAAGATTGAAAAGCATTTCTTAGATTATTTGGAGCATTGGGATTGCGGCAGCAAAAGCCCAACTTTGAAGGGCATAACTTTTAACTACTCATGAATTACGGGCCAATAGTATATCAAATCAAAACTCATTGATATAGTTGGTATCGAAGCTAAAGGATCCAAATGCTTCCAAGAAGAAGAGTTAAAAGAGTTGAAGAAGTTTATGAACATGATCTGGAACAGCGCGTGACACGCATGGAGATACTTGATCAGATGTTAGATTAGATAATTAAGAGAGTGGCTACACTTATTGAGAATCGAAATAGGGGAAACTAGGGGATGATTGAGGATCGAGGGTCCTTGAAGTACCCTATTTTTGCATTATGTGGCTTGGTACATTGAAGAATTGAGGGTCTAAATCCAAGATACTACAAATATGTTTGATCCCATATCTATTTCTGCTGCACATCGGAGAATCCTGATGGTGGAAAAATAAAATCACCATGTAAGTGGTTATGGAAATTCTTTTAATTTAAATGCTAAATTGGTTTGGGTAGTGTTGTGGTGCGAGCAGGAGGCAGCAACAACAAATAGGTTGGTGCAAGCACTGCTCAATTTAACAAGGAAGCCAACAGTAGCGGTCTGAAGTGCTTCAACTGCGGAGATATAAGGCACATGCAATCTGAATATAAAAAGGCTAGTAAATCTAGCTCTATTTATGGATACAAATGATTGTCAATAAGAGGATGCTGAAACTTTTGATAATTCAGTGTTTCATGAGTAGAAGGTGAGAAAATGATAGTGACAGGGGACATATGGACTAATCTAGTTGCCAAACAGATGTGTTTCATAACAAAGGCTATAGATGAAGATTGGTTGAGGCACAACATATTTCAGTCTACTTGTACCATACTAGGGAAGGTGTTTACATTTGTTATAGATATTGGCAGCTGTGATAATCTAGTTTTAGAAGAAGTAATGCAAAAACTGAGCATACGGATGGAGAAACACCCCAAGCCTTACAAATTGGGATGGCTTAAAAAAGGAGTGAGGTAACAGTTTTGAAACGATCTCTTGCTTCCTTTTTTATCGGCACAAGCTATTCAGATTCTATTTGTTGTGATGTAGTAGTGATAGATGTTTGTCATTTGTTGTTGGGTAGACCTTAGGAATATGATAGGGATGCAGAGCATAAAGGGTGTACTAAAACACAAAGCATAAAGGGTGTACTAACACTTATAGTTTCATTTTTAATGGTGTTAAAATTACTTTAGTGCACAATAAACCTGCAGAAATTAAGTCCCCAAGCATAGGATCCAATACCAATTTATTGTCGCTAGCTTAGTTTGATGAGGAGTTGCAAGAAGCATAGACAGTATATGTGTCGTTGGGAAAAGAAGCTGCAAAGTGCGTAGAAATTTAACAGACCATGGCTCTAATACTTATAGAGTTCCATGATGTGTTCCCTAAATATGTACCTGATGAGTTGTCTCCATTGCCAGATATCCATCATCATATAGACCTAGAATCAGGAGCTCAGCTTCCCAACAAGCCTTATTATAGAATGAGTCCCAAGGATCATAAGGAATTTCATAGACAGGTGGAACAGTTGTTGTCTAAGGGACATATTAGAGACAGCGTGAGTCCCAGTGTTGTACCTCCCTTATTGACACCCAAGAAAGATGGGTTTTAGAGGATGTGTGCAGATAGCAAAGCCATCAATAAAATCACAGTAAGGTACAAATTTCATATTCCTCAATTGGATGATTTTCTTAACCAGATTACTGGTACTACTATATTTTCCAAATTAGATTTGAAGGGTGGATATTACCAAATTAGGATTAGTCCTGGGGATGAGTGGAAAATAACATTTAAAACACTAGAGGATTTATATGAGTGGCTAATTATGCTTTTTGGGTTGTCCAATACCCTTAGTACCTTTATACGTGTAATGATCAAGCTGTTTAGGCCTTTCATAGGCATATTTATGGTTGTATACTTTGATGACATATTATTTTATAGTGTTAACCCTAAGGAGCATGTTCAACATGTTCGAGAAGTTTTAAATCTGCTTCACATGGAAAAGTTTTATATTACAGCAAATAAGTATATTTTTATGTACCCAAAGGTGTTATTCCTTGGCTAGTGATTTCTAGAGATGAATTACAGGATGATGAATCCAAAGTAGAGGTGGTGAAGCAGTGGCGAAAATCGAAAACCATTACTGAAGTTTGAAGTTTCCATAGTCTAGCTTCATTTGATAGGCATTTCCACATTTTAGCAGTATCATGGCCCTAATTACACATTTCATAAAAGAAAGTAGTTTTAAGTGGACTGATGATGCAAAATATGCCTTTCAGTTGATCAAAGAAGGACTGACAACAACACCAGTTCTGATTCTGCCAAACTTTTCACAACCATTTGAACTTCATTTAGAAGCTTCTAAGGTGGAGATAAGAGTAGTGTTAAGTCATGGTGGTAGACCAGTGGAATATTTCAGTGAGAAGCTGTCTAGATCAAACCTAAGATATAGCACATATGATGTTCAGTTCTATGCTATAGTGCAATCTGTTATGCATTGACGACATTATTTGTTTCATAAAGAGTTTATTTTGTTCATCAATCATGATGCTTTGAGGAACCCGCAACCAATATAAGGTGTTCACTAGACATGGGAGATGGATAGAGTACTTAGAGCGATTCACCTATGTAGTGAAGCATAAGGCTGGAGCTTGTAATCGAGTGGCTGATGCACTAAGTTGGAGGAACAGTTTACTAGTTTCTATAAGGGTTGAAGTTCCTAGCCTTGATTTTTATTATGATATGATTACTACTAACCCTTACTTTTCTGTGATTTTACAAGATTTTCAAGTTGTGCAGAAATCAGACTTTGTCTTGCATAATGTATTTATGTTTAAGGAAAATCAGTTGTGCATTCTAGAATCTAGTTTAAGGATGAAAATTATTCAGGAGCTACATGGTGAAGGGTATATGGGTAGAGATAGAACATTGCAGTTGGTGTAGAATTCTTATTTTTGGCTTTGAATGCGTAAAGAGGTGGAGAATTTTGTGAAATGATGCAGAATCTGTCAAGTTTCCAAATGGACTGCAACTAATGTTGGGTTATACAAGCCATTGCTATTTCCTTCATAGCCATTAGTTGACATCAATATGGATTTTATTTTGGGATCATTGCATATCGACGAGGTAATGACTTCATCTTTGTTATTCTTGATTATTTTTCTAAGATGGTGCATTTATTCCTTTCAAGAAGATGACAGATGTTTTAAATATGGCTCAACTGTTCTTTATAGAGGTGTATCGTTTGTATGGTTTGTCTTCTTCAATTATTTCTGACGGAGTTACAAGATTTCTGAGTCACTTTTGGTAGAGTTTGTGGAAGTTAGTGAACACACAGCTCAATTTCAGCAATGCTTATCATCCATAAATAGATGGACAAACTGAGGTGGTGAATAGATTGTTGGGCAATCTATTATGGTGTCTGGCTGGTGAACACGTTAAGAGCTAGGATCCAAAACTATGTCAGGCAGAATTTGCACATAATCATGTAGTCAATCAGAGTACAGGATTTAGTCCTTTACATGTGGTGTATTCTGTGCAACCTAGGGGATCACTAAACTTGATGTCTCGACTTGCGAAAACAAAAGTTCATAAAAATGCAAGAAGATTTGGTGTATGGATTGCAAAAAATTTATAAGGTGGTGAATGATAATCTGGTTGTAGCTAATTCACAGTATAAGCAACATGCACACTAGAAGAGAAGACATGTAGAGTTTGAAGTTAGAGATTTTATATTGGTAGTCTTGACCAAGGATCAGTTTTCAGCAAGGAAGTATAACTAGCTATCTACAAATAACATCAGACCAGTAGAGATTGTTGAAAATATCAACCTAAATAACACCGCAAGTGCCAAGTTATATCCATATAACATATGTCTTTAATGTCAAGCATTTATTGTCTTACTATGGTGATTCATCATATGATAATATTGTTGTAAATTCAAGGGAAATTTTTCTCAATCTTGGGGGAATGATGCAGGCTAAAAGATTAAAGAGTAGGCCTTAGATTATTTGGAGCATTGTGATTACGGTAGAAAAAGTCCAACTTTGAAGAGGCATAACTTTTAGTTACGGATGAGTTACAGAGCCCAAAATATATCAAATTGAAGCTCTTTAAGAGATTTATGTAGGTTATAGGGTTACTTATGACAACCCAATACGAGGCCCAAATTTTATCCTTTAGAGTTATTTTGTAGGCTCTGAAGTTTAAACCTTTATTTTATGTTTTTATTTTGGATTTAATTTTCTATTTTGGACTTTAACTATTTTGGCCAGTTTTCTATTTAGGGTTCTATTATTTGTCATTTAAATACTACTATTATGTCTTTTTGGAATAACTTTGATAATTTTTTGAACAAGAGAAACCCTTAAATTTTGCCCAATTCAGTATTTGAATGAATTTACGAGTTGGATACATAATTCCTGGTATTTTCTGAAAATCAATATGTTTTTTAATATTGATTCATGGAATTCGTAGAATCAACAAGATTTAATAGTTATTTTCTATTTTTTAATTATTCTGCTGCATCATAATCCCACATCTAAATATACACATGGATATTTAATACTTTAAAATTCATATTTAATTAGTTAGTTCTAACTTTTTAGTCATGATTGAACCAAAATGGAACAAACAAATTTGCGTAACTATCTTAGTATAGAGATATGGTGCACAATCCTATCACGGCATGCTTATGTCAGGGACATGCCCCCAAGCATCCCCAAATTAGAAAAAAAAAATTACCTTTTGGCATTGATAACTAGAGATATTCCACATGTTGTGCTAACTACCTTGTGCCACGTCATTAACAAACAAACAAGATGATCAACGGTAACTTTCCTTACAAAGAAGCTTATGGACCATCCGATCATATGCTCAATCGTATAATGGAGGCCTATAAAAAGGCCTCCCATGCCAACTAGTAAAAGAATGTTTTTTTTTATCTTCTTCTTCTTCTCTAACTTCATATTCTCTGATTCTCATATTCTCCATAATCTTACTAGTTCAAGAAACAATAAGGCACAATCCAAGTTCATATAACTGATTTGAACTTCAGATGGTTCTTGTCAGACAACAAGCTTAGCCTTCCTAACCATATTTTCTCTGTGCAGGCCCAATATTTCAAGCTCTCAAGACAATTCAACCCACTTTCTCAAATATTTCATATTGTTGATTGGACTGACACTCATCATTAACAAAAATATTTAATTATATTGTATTGTATTTAATTATATTCGACTAAACAATACATTTTGATATCATATTAAAATTTATGGGCCACAGACTTCTAAGCCTTTTGATTGTGGTACTCATTTATCAATAATGAATATGATCAAATTGATGAGCAGGGGGTCTATTTATGGTTGAGAACCATATTACAAAGATTAAAAAAAAGGTTTGAATGAAGGAAGGTAGAATGAAAAGCAATAGGAAAATTAGTGTTAATGAAAAGTTTATTTTTTTTTAATGCATCAAACTTGGGGGATAATATATTATAGGAAATTCCAAAAAGACAATTTAACTACCATTTACTTTTGTTGAGCATGCTTGCCTCAAACATATTCATAATTGAAAAGTTTGTGAGATTCCATTCCAATTAAAAGAGAATGATATATAAAATTTTACAAATAGAATGATAGACTGACTTGATTTGACTACAATGAAAGTGTTTACAAAGCATGTTGGTACATTAGAACTTTAGAAGGAAAAACAAAAAATCAATAGCTGGAATGATGGGAATGAGCATGTGACGGTGGAAAAAGGGTTTAATGGAATCCTATATAATGGTATAGGATAGGAAGGCATGATTAAGGGGTATTAATAAAACACAGTAGGAGTACTGTTGGCACAACTCTCGACATCTTATTTTTAATTTTCAATATTAATGTATAAACCACCAACATAAAAAGGGCATTGCATGTGGTTACTGGTTACTGCTCATAACAAGAATCTTTTCTTTTAGTATCATTTGAGTCCACTCATATACCCATAAAAACTACTTTTACCAGCAAAATTTGTAAGGACCCACAAGTTATTCTTCAATGTCATTATACATTTATACTCCCACTTGTTTTCGAAATGTATATTCAGTCGCTTCTTTCTTAAAAAAAATCATCATATCCTAATAAGAAATTTAACATTATGAAATAGGAATCCCTGTAGGTCTTTCAAACGGTCATAATCATTTATGTTTTGTTAGAACTTAGAATAGGGGAAAAAGTTAGAAAATGAGATTGAGATTGACCCTATCAAGTTTCTGAAATTCTTGGTAACAACCAATTATATTATTTAACATAATTTCTCCATCCTTACACCAATGCTTTTTTTTATCTAATAAAATATTCATTCATTTGGCTTCAACTATTTTTTTTTTTTAACCGACATAGTGGCTTCAACTTAATTGGTGCAAACATAGCACAATGGAAGTGGATTTTAACAAATTGAAACGGCAAGTCTAAGAAATCAAACGTTTTGGGGCTTTTAAAAACAAGCATTAATTCCAAAATTGACTCTGGCCTATTAACTCCTTATCCCTAATCACCCATCCCCTTCCCCACTTTCCGATTCTCCCTAGGTCATTCAAAGAATTTTGAGATCAGAGTAGTTGCAATCAGCAACTTGGAATGGTTGAAACAATGAAGTAATTGAGTTGTCCGCTTAACTTTCATCCCAACTATACCTAAATCATTATTTGATTGAAACTCTACAAGCATGGCGAAGTTAGAATTCTTTTTAAATAAATAGGGCAAAAAAATATTTTAAAGGACTAACTTTATATTACAATCTTTATTTTCTCATGGTTAATATCATGACTAGAAAATTCATTCCAATCAAACCCAATAAAGTTCAAAACTATTTTAGAAGAATCATGTCTTGTAAAGGAAGTCAAATATAGTATCCAAATGGGATATTATTTTCTAAACATGATATTTATCTAAATAGGAGTCTACCTCTTAAAAAAGAATTTTCATATCCAAGAATGCCTCTATAAGAAAGTTTTCATCTCCTACATGGAGTCTACCAATCTAAGACTCTATATAAAATATCACAAATCTCCATATATTTTGGTATCATATTTCCTCTCATCTATTTTTATTTCTTATTATTTATTATTTTCTACGTGAATCTATTACTCACTTAAGCATTAGAGTAGACCGAGACCAAAGGCTCGCATTTTCCTTTAATCGTTATTTACTTTGCAGACTTTCATTAAGATTGTTTTTGGATATATCTTAACATTCTTAGTTTATTAGTTTCTCTAATTCAAGTTGGATAAATTATTTTTCTGATACAAAAGGTAGGGCAAAGCCATAAAACAAACAAGAGAAGCGAATTAACGATCTACTTCCCTAACAAATCTAACCCATTTAACACCTCGAGCATCATTGAACAGGCAAGAACAAACCAAAGAAGATAGTTGTAACACTTCATAAAATCCCTTTATGTAGTTCAACGCTTAAGCCAACAAATCTACCACTTTATTGCATTCTCGATATATTTGGTGGAAGACAACACTCCAATCTCTATTAAGAGACAACTTAAATCCATCTAGTAAGTTGGAAACTCTCCCTTTGCAGCCGGACTGACCACATAACTAGCTCACAATGAGCTTAGAATCCAGTTGAACTACCATCCTCCTTACACCCTTAGACTAAGCAAAATTCAAGCAATAATAAATTGCATTCAGCTCTATAACAATAACACTGCCCCTGTCAATTTAACCACAAAACCAGCATACCAGTACCCCAAGTGATCGTGAATCACACCACTTCCTCCCACCATTCCATTAGATCTGAAGCAACCATCCGTGTTTAAACACATTTCACCAACACGAGAAGAAATCCAGCTAAGCTTTTTCTGATCTTATATATTGCACTAAGGCTACCTCCCTCCCTAGCTAACACCTTCATCACCTGTTTGTGATAATTCAACAGGAAACAATGCCAAGAATAGAAGGCCATGGACTTATCCTTAAATATATGTGAGCACCTCCATTCCAAATCCACCAAAGAATTTTTGTAATTAAAAGAAAAAAAAAAAGAATTCTAATTTTAGATCTCATTATCCATACAGTGACTAGATAAATTACGCAAAAACCATTGTTTAATGGACATACCTTTTCGTTTTGTCCATTCTTAGTCACTGAGAATGGATCTCCATACTTCTTGAACATTTGGGCAATCACAAAAAAATATGGATGATCACTACAAAAAAAATACATTTACTGACGCCAATTTGGCGTCAGTAAATGTATTTTTGGCGTCAGTAATTCAAGTTACTAACGCCAAACAGTGCTTTACTGACGCGGAAATTGCGACGGTATTTCCTCCGACAGCAAAAATGACGTCAGTAATTACTGTTTGGCGTCAATAATTAATTAATTAATTACTGACCATTTACTGACCAAAAAATTGCATCAGTAATTTACTGACCCAATTTTTCGCGTCAGTAATATATATTAATGCGTCAGTAATATTTTCTAAATAACAACACATTAGCGACGAAAAATGCATTTATGACAAAAAAATTCCGTTACTAATTTTCTGACAAAAAAATGAAACATTCATGACGTAACAAATAATGAATATTTTGTATAATAATTACGTCACTATTAATTATGTTAATAATAAAAATAATATAAATAAATAATAAAATTTATATAAACATTATATTTAAAAAATCAATTATGAATAAATTTTATATTAAATAAAATACAATACAATATTCAAATTTATTACAAAAA
>CAOJBK014883075.1:0-11790 GCA_948294925.1 Codiaeum variegatum
CGAAGCTCCTGTTCCACATCCAAGGAAATCATAGATAGTATTAGTGGTAAATGGTAATGGTATTCTTTTAATTCAATTCAAATAAGCCCTAAAAACTAATCTAGGCATTCACACTTTCAAATTTTTCTTTTTTTTTTAATCTAAACTGAAAATGATTAAAAACTTATTATGTTAACATTTTCATAAAATAAAATATGGTTAGCTTCTGAACAGACAACCAATCAAACCCACTTTTCAAAATACCCCATCCTTCACAAGAAAGAAGAACGGCGTAGGATTTGATTCATATTCAAAGGGATATGCCAGTAAGCCACTCTAAGGCTTCAACTACAAACCTTTCTTTTTTATTTTCTTTTTTATTTATTTATTTTATCTATTTTATTTGTTTATTATTATTTTTAAATCATTTATTTTTATTTTATTTTCATTGTTATTTCATATATGTATTATATAATATATTGTTGGGGAGTGTATGCCTTTCTCAGATACTTTAGACTGAAGAAGGGATCCCCTTGCGCCTTTTACTATTTTGGATGTAATTTTATTTATTTCTGATTTTATTTCTTTAAATCTATTATTGGGGATGTGTGACTTCCTTAGTATCCTTTCAGACTAGAGGAATGACCTCTGTTTTTCTTTATGCATTTATCACTTTTTTATCGCTTTCACATTATAATTGTCATTCATGCCATATAACTATTCATGCATCATTCAAGTATGCTTTTTTCTATTTATGCACCATGTCAATATGTCATGCATACATGAAATGAGTTTTAACCAAAACCTTATAAAATTTTAAACCTAAAATTGTTAAAGAAAAATGAACTATTTTTGTAAAATCAACAATTTTCAAAATTGATTAAGAAAATGAATTGTTTTTCTAAAATTGACATTTGTATCAATCACGTCTCTGAATTAATCCTTTGATTCGAGGCTTGCCTTTTCCTAAAAATTGGGCAAAATAACAATTTTCAAAATGGAGTTAATTGATTTCTTAATTACCTTGAAAACAAATGGGTTTCTAAAAATTAAGTGGTGACTCACACATTCACACGTACACTCAACGGACTCATAAGGGAGTTCTCCTAATGTAAGACTTGGCCAACCCAACGCCATGCACAATCTGAACCCACACGATCGGTTTCCTCTAGCCAAAATCTCTAAGGTGTGCTGCCGGCCTGCGGTTCGAATGGGGCCTCACAAAGCGTCACTTGCTTGGAAAGGTATTTACGGGGCAGTTGAGCTTATTAGGAAGGGAATGAGAAATAGAGTCCAAAATGGTTGCAATATAAATTTTTGGCTTGATAAATGGCTATTGGACATCCCTCTTGGGCAGGCAGCGATGAAGGTCATAGACTTGGTTGCTCCTGATAAGAATGTTGTGGACTATTCGGAACCTGGAACTGGATGGCTGTGGGATGAATTTAAAGTGTTCCTACCCAGTGGAATTATTAATAAAATTGCTGCTTTCCATTTGTACGAAGATGGCAATATGGAAAATGATAGTTTCTGGAGCTTAGACAGCAGGGGAAATTTTACGATTTCTTCGACTTGCAACAGTACAATGATTGGTGATTGTAGCGAAGAAGCTTTTTGGAAAAGAATTTGGAAAGTGCAATCCATTTAAAGAGCTCGTGTTCTCCTTTGGCTCATATCAAACAACAAGGTTATGACAAATCTTGAAAGGTTTAAGAGAGGTTTTACTAATAGATACTTGTGTGATGTTTGCAGGGATCTTCACATTTTTTTAGATTGCAAGGAAGCCATCACCATTTGACAGCATTATCTTGAGCCTAATGAATTCAACAACCAATAACACCTTCCCCTCACAGTGGATAACAAGGAACATATCTAGCGATGTTAATGCCAACACAACTTAAGTTTAGGATACAATTTATTCTATCATCATTTGTCATATTTAGATTTGGAGAAACAACAAAATCTTCCAAAATGATAATAAGGACATCAATTTTAAATTTTGGAGACTCGACAAAGCTATAAAAGATACATGTGTGGCATATAGAGGAGAGGAGATTGTTTGCGAAAACACCAATATGGAAAAAGAAGAGCTGGTCAGCTGGAAATGTCCCAAATTGGATTGGATAAAGATTAACACAGATAGTACGAGCAAGGACCACCTGATGAAAGCTAGTAGAGCTGGTATTGCTCACGATTCTCTTAGCAACTGGGCAGGAGGCTTTTCTGTTAACATCGGCTCTTGCAACACTTTTGAAGCTGAGTTATGGGCTATGATTGAGGGCTTAAGATTTGCGTGGCGTAAAGGCTGGAAAAAATTGAAGTAGAAGTGGATTCTTCTATAGTGGCCAATATGCTGCAGCACGGTTTTGGCAAAAGCAGAGGTTTGTGTACCAATCTCCATTTTATTTGTGATCAACTCTTAAGAAAAGAATGGATGGTTAAAGTCAAGCATATATATTAAAAAGGTAACAAATGTGCCAATTACATGGCTAATATAGTTAATGTCCAAGCTAAGGGAGTCACTGAATGGAATCAACTTAATGAAGTCTTGAAAACTCTCGTGAGTTAAGATAGTAGGGGCGTTTCTTGGCCTCCACTACTAGAAAAATAATATATAATGACTTGTAACAACCATTATCTAAGAGGGTAGATGACAATTTTTTTATCGTCATTATAGGTGTCATCAAGGGAGGATGACATATACTTAACAATCATCAATTTATGTTTATTATTACCAATCATATTTTCATCATCAATTTATTTTTATTATTACCAATCACATAAACGTTATATATCTTTTAGAGACAATGCCAATACTGTTCAAAATTTGACGCTATTTTTTAAAAAAATTTTGGCCATTTTTTTTCATTTTTTAAGTTTCATATTTATTTGTCATACTCATGATATTTTCTTTCTGTCATAAAATTATCATAAAATCAATTAAAAATCATACTTGCTATTTAATTAAATTACATATTAATCATATAAATAAATTAAACATATAACTAAATTGATCCAATATCTGCATCAATTCAAGCATCTAAAATAAATGTATCATAATATTCTAATATTAAGTATTAAATTGTACTTAAGTTATATCAAGTCATCTAATATATACCAAATTGAACTTAAAACAAGCCTTCTAAATTCCTAAAGAAAGCTGCCCACCAAACTTTTGCAATCCTTGGACATGAGATTCATGAGCTTTATCCAATACAAAGATTACCTGGAAAGTATGTAATTTATTAGAGTTTTGAACCCTTAAAATCCCTTTGCAGTGGTGCAAATCTATGCCATCTTTTTTATCCCATAAAATCTCCTCTAGTCATACACGAACCTATAATAGTTAAAATATCATAAATAAATAATTCTAAATTATGCTAAACTAACAAAATTACAAAGCCAAATGAGAAACATAAATATGATTGGGTTTAGCTTATCGGATAATTGTACCGCAATTTTCAAAATCTACTAAAGTAATCTAATGGAGTTAATAAGTAGATTAGTTTTAAGTACATTTAATATTACCTATACATCCCATGTTGTAAAACTGATATAAGAAATCAGAAAGTTCCCAAAACTGTCAGGAAGATAAGGAAGTTGCATGTGGAGGCCAAAAGCGACAACATCTGTATCAAAACATGAATTGTGACTTTGAATTCCTATATAAAAAAAAAAGTCATAATGAAAAAAAGAAATCAAAACAAATATACATGTTTAAGCCAAAATTGTGATTACAATCAGTAAATCATATGAGCTGGACCTATTTTGTTTGGTATTTTTTGTTCAACTTGTAACTTGGTCACTTAGAGCTCTCTTCCCTAGATCTTTGCAAAAGGTAAGTGTCTGACCAGGGATGAGAGCTCAAGTTATGCAATTCCCACGAGGCTACAAAGCATAAGGACTCAATCTAAATACTAAGAAACATTTCATGTCAAATTATCAATATGAAAAAAAAAACATTGACATGGTTCCACTTTAAGTTTATAAGCTGAATAATTAATTATAACATGATGAAAACACAATGACAAGCCAAGAGAAACTAAAACTAATACTAACATTATCTTAGCAAATTCCACCTCACGTTCAAAGCATAAACCAAAATTTAATCCTTCAATAACATGATGCCTTAGTTTGGTAATAAATTGCAATCACCATTCAATATTAAAATTTTATAAAAAAAATAAATGATCATTTGCCAAAAGCAACTGTCCTGAGTTCAATATTAAACCCCAACCAAGTAATCTTCCACACATAGTACATTACATGTATATAAGGACAATTAACAAGGTTACCTGGAATTTATCAATTAAAGGTATAGCACCAGCAAGTTCTAAAGGAATAGCAACTACAAGTGATGCTTGTGTACTCCAAGGAAAAAAGAGGCAAAGGAAACAAAATATTCAGTAGAGAGATTACTCAGTTATCATAATGTATAAATACAAAAGGCAAGTTTAGCCCAAATTTAGAACTTCTGACTGAAATTAAAAATTCAAATACCGAAGAAGAAGCCTAAACAATGATAATTGACTGACGGAGTAGAAAAATTTGAGCCATCACTGTAATATCCATCCCCACTTGAAACAGAAGCAGAAGTGTGCAAAGGAGTGTTTTCATTTCTATAGTTTGAACTAAAGGAAGACAAACTCAATCTTATTCTTTAAGCCATAGATTTCTGCACATCAAACTTAAGTAATAAGCTTAAAATTTATAGCTTTTATCCAACCCTTTTATCAAAGACAAGAATAAATTCTACAACCCTTTTCATCATACAAATTGAAAATTTTCGATTCTCTATAAGAAAAGGTCAATAAGTTTTATCAAAGCTCTTAAAATTCAGAGTTTACTAAATCAAATTTATTCAAAGTATTCAAACTTAAATTGATACAAATTCAACAAAATAATAAAATTTAATTACTTAAATTACCTCAATTAATCTAGGTGAATAGGATATCAAAGTGAAGCTTTAGACAAGAGCTTTTTGTTGGTATTAAAATCGTCACCTATCGTTGCCGCCTTGGGTCGGAAATGGCCTCGAAACCTTGCCGTCGTCAAAGCTTCTTTTCCCTTTTCTGGCCCCACTATTCACCATTTTCCACCGTTGCTTGCTTCTATTCAGTGGCCGGTAGTCGAGCTTTAGATTGGTGGTGGTCGGTCGTTGAACGACGACTGAAAGTGGGCGATCTCTCTCTCGTCCTCGCCCTCTGTTTCTCGCTCTCGCTCAGTTCCTCTCTTCCTATCCATCTGCTGCAATTCCCGTTTCCTCTTTTTCTTTTCTTTTTATTTAAATTTACTAGTTATCTGTGTGATTAAAATTATTATTAAATATATAATTAATTTATTGTTAAATTTTATTTATTTAAATAAAATAATTATTATATTAATAAAATGATAATCAAACATATAAAATTTTAAAATAGTAAATGTATTTTTTCATAATATTTTTAAATATGTCAATAAATAATTTTGAAAACAACATATAAAGAAAATAATAAAAATTAGAAATGGAATAAAATTTATCAAAGTCCACTTATAAAAAAATAATTTTTTTTCCTTCTCCGTCGTCAACACACATTATAACAACAATTGTAATAATACAAAAAAATTATTCATTTTAAAATACTAAATGTGTATACTGCCTCCATTTCACTCTTTAACTGACGTTTTAGTGCAGTACACGATTATTAAGGAAATCATTTACTACCTACAATAAAATATCTTTTCTTTTCTCTTGCAAAGCATAATAAATAATTTGACGAAAAAAGTCTGAAATAAACAAAGACTAACACTATAATCTTCATAAAAATTAAAGTGGAACCGAAGGAGTACATTACTAATATATTATAAAATTTTAGCATATATTTCTATAACTAGTGTAGATCGTTATAAATATAGATAAAATATACTAATTTCATTAATTGTATAAGTAAACATATATAAAATAAGTCAAGATAATAATTTACACAAAGTATTTATATTACTTACATATAATTATTTTCTATTTTAGTTAAAATTTATACATATAAGATTATATGTTTTAAAATATTTTTTTGTATGAATTATATGTTTTAAAATAAAATAAATTAAATTAAATTAAAATTTAAAAATTTAAAATAAAATGTAGTTATTCATTTAATAAAATTATAATTGAAAATATTTTTATGATTAAACATTTTAATATTTAAATTTTAAATTTAGTTGATTATTTTTTATTAAAATAATTATAATATTTTGTAATTGATATTATTATCCAAAAATATTTTTCTTATATAGATAAATTTATAGTTAGTATAGATATAGATAAATTTTAAATTTAGTAGATTATATTTTATTAAAATAACTATAATATTTTGTAAAGGGCATTATTATCCAAAAATATTTTTCCTACATCCGTACATTTATAGTATATATTTTTTTGTATAAATTATATATTTTAAATTAAAATAAAATAAATTTAATTAAAATTTAAAATTTTGAAATAAATTGTATTTATTCATTTAATATAATTATAGTTAAAAATATTTTTTATGATTAAACATTTCAATATTTAAATTTTAAATTTAGTAGATTATTTTTTATTAAAATAATTATAATATTTTTAATGGGTATTATTATCCAAAAATATTTTCCCTATATTCATAAATTTATAATTAGGATAGATATAAATAAATTTTAAATTTAGTAGATTATTTTTTAATAAAATAATTAAAATATTTTATAAAAGGTATTATTGTCCAGAAATATTTTCCCTAGATCCATATATTTATAGTTAGAATAGATAGATTATTTTTAATTAAAAATAATTATAATATTTTGCAAAGGGTATTATTGTCTAGAAATTTTTTTCTTCTATCCATAAATTTAAAGTTAATATAAATATAGATAAATTTTAATATTTTGTAAAATGTATTATTATCCAGAAATATTATTCCTACATCCATACATTTATAGTTAATATAGTTTTTTTTTGTATAAATTATATATTTTAAATTAAAATAAAATAAATTTAATTAAAATTTTAAAATAAAATATATTTATTCATTTGATATAATTATAATTGAAAATATTTTATGATTAAACATTTTAATATTTAAATTTTAAATTTAATAGATTATTTTTTATTAAAATAATTATAATATTTTATAATGGGTATTATTGTCCATAAATATTTTCCCTATATCCATAAATTTATAGTTAGTATAGATATAGAAAAATTTTAAATTTACTAGATTATTTTTTTAAAATAATTATAATATTTTGTAAAGGGTATTGTTCAAAAATGTTTTCCCTATATCCATATATTTATAGTTAGTATAGATAGATTATTTTTTATTAAAATAATTATAATATTTTGTAAAGGGTATTATTATCAGAAAATATTTTCCTTATATCCATAAATTTATAGTTAGTATAAATATAGATAAATTTTAAATTTAATAGATTATTTTTTTATTAAAATAATTATAATATTTTGTAAATGGTATTATTGTCTAAAAATATTTTTTCTACATCCATACATTTATAGTTGGTATAGATATTATAATTATTTAAAAATCATATTCCTAAAAACAATTACTTAAAATTTTAATTTTCATATAACATATTACATACTTATCCATAAAATTACCAATGTATATATATACCGAATAGATAAGCATAACATATTAAAATCTGTATAATATATTATTGTCAAAAAAATTGTATAATATAAAAATAAAAATAATAGAATTTTGTTAAATCAAATTTCAAGTAAATATTTAATTTTAAAATTAATATTTCCTCATATATCTCTTTATAAAATAAAATTTATATTTTCTCATTTTATAAAATAATTTAAAATAGTTTTAAAATCAATATAAAAGCCTTATTTTATTGACTTAAAACTTCAATTCTTTAACTTTAAATGAGTTCCTCACTACACCATTTAATATCTCTACGGTCGGGGTATTACAAAATGGCAGACGCAAGCAGGTGACAAATAATTCTAGAAATGAGAGCGGCGACGTTAAAACGGATTGAGAAAGGATAGATGGTAGGTTTATGTTGATTTCGGTGGAGGTTGAAGTGTATGGATTATCATTGGAGGTTAGGGGTTTTGGTGTAATGCTCGCCTGATTATGGGTCGACGAGTAGCAGTTTTGGAATGGAAATGTGTGACAGAAAGAGTTAGGGATTAGAGTTAGAGAGTGTTGTTTCTCTTCCATTGAAATGGTACTACAGATTTTTTTAAGAGATAGTACTACATAATTAGAATATTAGGAATTAGAGAAAAATTAAGGGAATAAGGTACCATTTTATATTATTAATAATCATTTTCTTAAAAAAATTGAATTTTTATTTTCTAAAAAATTTTGAATTTTTATTTATAAAAATTAAAATTCTATCATGAAATTGTATATATACCGTGTAAAATTTATCATAAAAAAATCATATTTCGATGATATTAAAAATTTATCGCATTTACATCATAATTGTATGACAACAAAAAATTATCATGAATCTATCATAATATAATGACTGAAATAATTTATATCATATGTCTATAATAATATAATGACTAAAATAATTTTCTGTCACAAGCCTATAATAAAAGTATTAAATACTTAAAAACCATCACTTAGAGAACAGTGATTATAAGTCACTTCTAGTAGCAATTGTTTTTTAAGGACCGACAATAATGCCGGTGGTTTTTAGTTTGTTTTGCTGTTTCTTTTTCTTGGGGTTGCCCCCTTTCTATGTATCTAAAAAAATGAGATAAGAGTGTCAGGGTGAGACACGTAGCATACCTTGATAGGCTGAAATAAGAAAGGGAAAGTAAAAATTTTGTATGCTCGTGCCTCTCACGAAAGTATTGTTGTCACTATTACTTATAAAAACCGGTGACCGGAGTGTGACTTGCTAGATTTTGGCAAAAAAAAATGTTTTCAAAATCGGATGGACCATTTTCCAATCTGCATTTCCGACGACAGATAGGACATGTAATTGGTTTTATCATGGAGTTAGGAAAGGTAGTAATCTGTCCATGTAAACATCACTGGGAAAGGAGCAAAAGATTGGCCAAAAACAGTATATGAACTTTTCATTGCTGGAAACCATTGCTTGGTGTTTGAGCCTTCGTTGTTGTTTGTTTCCACTGTTGATGTTTTCAGTTGAAGCTCCCATCAATGGGAGAGTGGTTGATGAATTGGTAGTGACATCCCTTCTCTCTCCCTGCAACCTCTCTTTTCTTGAAATAATTTTTGTTTCAACTATATGATTTTTTTTTTTTAGAATCTTTATGTTGTTCTCTGATGTAGTTTTCTTCATTTAATGATTTTATTTTTCATGAATTTTTAATGAAGATCCATCTTCAAATTTTTGTTTTGATGTGATAATAAAAAAAATATTGATTTTGATGATTGCGAACAAAGCTTTTTGTGTCGATTCCCGAAGACGGCGCCATTTGATGATTGACTATAGATATTCCACAAGCATAATTAGTTTTTCTTCAATCTAAAAGGAAAGATAAAAGTGAGGAGGGAAGGCAAGACATTAGTTTCTAGTGGATCTCAACATAGCAAGTCTAGATGCAATGCCAAGAATTTGGATGACTTATAGTGCTTCATATGCAAAGAGTATGGGGACTATAGAAAGGATTGTAATAAACATAAGAAAAGAAAGGTGATGAAGAGGATGTATTTTCTATTACTTCGTATGATGGAGATGCCCATGCAATTACCCAAGGTAATAATATATCTTCATGTAATAATTGGCTTTTAGATTCTTGTTATGTTCATCATGTTTTCTCAATAATAGATTATTTTAATACACTTCAAAAAAGGGATGACTAACACACTAAAATTAGATAATAATTATAAGATGAAAGTCATGAACATTGGTAGTATGAGAATTAAAATGTATAATGGAAAGATGATGACTTTTGAGGATGTGGCATATATTCCAAAAATGAACAAGAATTTAATTTTATTAAAAATGTTAGCCTTTATGAGATTTAGCTATAATGCTAAAGATAGAATTTTAAGAGTTACTCAAGGTTCTCTGATTTTGATGAAAGGGGAGATATATCAAGGGGTATACCATCTAAATGTTAGCACAATGAATACCTCGAGTGCTTGCTGAAAACATAGTGCTCGAAAAGAAAATTGTTTTCACAAGGAAGATGGTTGTAAATTGATGGAACATGCTAGTAATAAGGTAGAGAGATTGATGTTTACCTCCAAAGTCAAATAACATACTTGTAATAGTCGCCAAATAATCGATTGGAATAGGAAATTCTACACTTGTTGGAAAAGTTTAGTTGGTTATAAATAGGGAACTAAAAATCATTTTGTAAGCAAAGTATTTTTTAAGGGTGGATTGGAAACTTTTTAGAACACTTACTAGCTTGAATTGTGATGTTTTTCTTCTAGTTTATGGGAGGGATAATGTCACAATTCGTTTTCTGAGTCATAAGGGCACTGAAAATCCGTAAAATCCTATAACAGACTATAAAACACTAACTAACAATAAAATATTGTAAAATTTATAACCTCTATTCAAGCACCTAGTTACAATTTTTTTCTTAAATAATAATTACTTGAACTTCATATTTTTTCTGGAGCTTTTAGAGTACTTATGGACTCATACTACTTATCTCGATTAAACAAATGAGAATATAATATTTTCAATGAGTATACATAAATAAAGAAATAATACAATTCGATATGACTTTCCAATAAATTGAAGTCAATATCTTGAAATAATTGTAAAGCATATAAATAGAACGTATCAAAAATATACTATCGATCTCTATGGATGGGAAACAGACGTCATCCTTATAGAGTCGTAATGTCCGGTCACCTTGTGCCGTATAACTGTCGAGGGAATAACATCACCTTGTAACGTATACCTCGTCAGGCACACGCCTAGAGTAACATTCCTCTCTAGATAGGACACTAATATATCTAACTGTATCAGTTCAGTCACTGATCCATACGGTCTGATAGTATAACCCCTATCAGTACAGTTTTATAGTATAACCCCTATCAGTACAGTCTTATAGTATAACTCTTATCAGTATGGTCTGATGATCCCCTCAACAATAAGAGTGCTTTGTCACATATACAGTCAATGGCTAGTATTTTGTTCGGTAGAATAGTTAATATCAATAAAAGGAGCCAAATGGTCTCAATAACAGGAAATTAAAATTTCAACAATTTTTTTCTATCAAATCCAATGATAATACAAATAAAAGAAATGAACTATAACATTTTAGAAAATAAACTAGGTTTTCATTTCAAGCAAAAGTCGAAGGGCCAATAAATTTTTCAATAATAGTCTTTAAATTATGACAGGGTTAGTATACTCATCTAGCCTGCAAGCTAAGCTACTTCGATCCAATTCTCTAAGTCAATGAATACTGATCCTAACTCTATATTCAAACATATATAAGCTTAGTCTCCAAACTCGCTTCTTCAATAACTAGAAAAGTTAAAGCTATTCATTTTTATCAAAGATGACTTTTCAATTTAAATACAGTATTATTTGCTAATATGCAGGTCTAGTTAATATTCACCACTTAAAAAGAGACGAATGTATATCAATCTATGATTTGAACATACTTTAGAATGATCTTCTTTACTTTCAATACAAAAATCTATAAGCTACTCGGGTTTTCAATATGCTTAAATCAAAACATCAATCAAAGAATTTTAAGACCCAATAATTTTTTTCTTAAAGAATACAAAGGAGAAGAAAACCCTTAGATTGAGCCTATTGCATGCTTTGACCATTCTTTTTCAAAATTCAACGTTTAGTTCCTTGAAGTATAGG
>CAOJBK014884397.1:0-13214 GCA_948294925.1 Codiaeum variegatum
AGGCATCCTCAAAACCTTAAGGGAAAAAACAATTTAATAAACATACAAAAAATAGGCAAAGAGAGAAAGTGTGTGTGTGTGTTGGGGGGGGGGGGAGATGAACAAAGTCGCATAAAAAAAGTAATGAGACAGGAAAAAAAATAATGAGATAAGACATGTAAATCAGCATCAGGATTCAAGATGAGAACATACATTTGAATAGTTATAAGACAACAACATGAAAACCAAAGCTTATCAATCTCCACTCTCAACTTTAGCTAACGTGTAAAAAAGTGAAAAAGTTAACAAGTCCCTAACAATTCCCTCCTAAACAACATTTAGAAAATGTAATTATATTTGTGAAATATTTCCAAAATCATTCACTTGAAAACTTCCAAAATGAGTAAAAAAAACAAAATAATTTTGATGCAAATCCAATTGCTGAATGTTTCTCTCAAATATTTACATGCTACTCTCTGAGACAAGAATTTCTGTAAGCACTTACAGAATCACCACCCTTTGCTGGTGGCCGGAATTTTATGGGAGGCACTAAAATGGTCTCTAAGAAGAACATATAAGGCCCTCCTTTTTTATTTCTAGATCGTTGTTGCTGAAGATCACATATAAACGAACAGAGGTGGTCCTCATTTTCCCATAAATTTTCTAATATAATTTTAACCTGCAATAAGAAGAAAGTTTGAGTGGACATCCCAATTAGAAAGTTTAAAATGTCCAATCAGAAAAATTGTTTTATCACACAGGACAACCATGCCAACAACATCAGCCAAAGACATATAAGGGCACTTGCCAATGCTGTAAGGTGTATACCTCTGATGGTAAAAGCTGCTTGGATAGTGTAGATTTCTGCTTAATGAACTCGTGAGTCTCTTGCATACCTTTTTTCTTATTCCTCTTCATAACAGTATTTCTTTGAGGTTTAGGTCGATCTTCTACATCAACTATCCCTTCAACTTCACCAGCCAATTGCACTCCCAAGTGGTGTCCTCTTATTACATTTGCTCTAATACTGGCATCTAACATACCTTTCTGCAGCCATGAGGGCAAAAGTTAGTACATGACAATATACTACGGCCTTCCACCACAAGTTAGAAATACCAATAGAAGCTGCAACAAGCAAGTGCAGCCATAAATGAACATCAGTAAGTACACATCATACACAGGAAGTGTACATCAACAATAACTTACACAGTAAGATCCATTACACTATTCTTTTTTATTTACTTAATTGATAATTGGAAACAAGCCCAAGCATTTTTTTAGCACATACCGTGTGAAACCATCCAAAGGTAGGTTTGATAATGTTTGGATTTTTCGCCCCACAGTTCTTACACTTCGTAAATTTTGGCTTCAGAAAATTATTTAAAACAGACATTGCTTCACTGAACTGCATGGAAGTCCATTCTTGCAGCTTTGTATGCTCACCATTGTGACACTGAGATCCTGAATGAACTGTAGAACCAGATTCATCACTCTCATCACTCTCCTCTGGATACAACGCTTCACTTGGTGAGACTGCAGCTAATCTCTGAGCGCCAACTATATCACCTTTTACTATGAGTTCCAGTTCTTTAACACATTTTCCAACCTTAAATTGTTTTAAAATTTGAAAGAAACAAAATTAGAGAGACAAGAAGGTATTAAAATGGAAACATCAAGAAGAAGGAAGCCTAAGAAAGCAGAAATAATTAACCCCAAGACAAATAATTGATATTTAACCAATTAAAGTGAAATAACCTCGTCTCTAGGAGTTCTGAAATGGAAGCAATAAAAACAGGTCCTCTGCAAAATTTTGTGGAGAAAATTGAACAACAGTGGATTGTATACTGGAGAAACAAGATCAATATGGCCACAGTGGCCAGGGCAATTGGTTGATCGCTGGCCACAAGTCTTGCACCTGCATTAACGTAACGAACAAGAAACATCAACCATATGTCAACAGATATGACCATGATACCGCAAACATATACATCCACGAACAATCTCAATTGGAGATGTGACACTATCAGAAATAACTTAAAATACATTGCATTCTTTGAAAGCAGATTTGTGCATCATGAAAAGGATAAACATTACAAAAGCAAACATCCAAATCATATCCCAACACCATAACGTTGGAAAGGTTAATGGATGTAGAATTTAAAACTGTTAAAATAGACCAAAACAATCGTTCATTTTTTTTTCAAAATGATACTTTCAGAGTTAGATCTGTGGAATACCAACCCACCGACATGACACAAAGTTGAATAAAACATCAGATTGAGTTCTTTCAGCTCACACAAATAACAAGGAAATATGGTAAGGTTGGCTGGAGTGGTGGCAGGCATGTGGGTCTGGAAGGTTTCACCCACCATTGATCACAGAACTTCATACGGTAGATTATCCATGGAGGAAACATTTTTAATCGATAAATCCAAGAGAAATCACACGGTACAAGTATCTAGTTCTACATAACATATCTAGTCCAGACATTTGAAGCAAATAGAAAACTAGGATAAAATTTGAAAACATTAGAATAAAACATATCCCTTGGAAATCATTCAGCCAGTAGTACTAGTGTATGCACACAGATTTGAAATTAGATTTCCAGCATCATAAATTTGAATTTTCAAGTCACACACATGCATGCATATATTTTCCTGCAGAAACTTATTAAAACATACATTGTCCCCTCATTTAGTGGCCCCAATGCTGGATCATATAGCCCACCAGACACAGGCCTCTCCACAAAATCAAGCAATCTGGGGTTCGTGATCTTTATGAAACTATGTTTTCGGACCTCTTCATCTGTTAAGAAACTGAAAGTTACTGAATCAATGGACTCACTTGCACCCTGCACAAAATACAAATTTGAGAACTTGGTCAAATATAGTATATATACATTTAATAAATATCTAACAAAAATTAAAATTCAAAAGGGGAAAAAAACATTTGTGCATTACTTCCACTTCTCTTGGATAGTATAAAAATCAAACATAAGAGAGGAAGTTTTTATATTCAATTAACAAAAGTTCCCTTTCAATTAACCAAATCCTAATTGCAGATAACTATGTCAACTTGAAGCCTAAACTAAAGGGTACTTTTCACACAGAGTTTGAATTTGCAAGCACGAATAGCTATCTTTTATCATTCTACCAACCAAATTAAGCTTAAAACAAACTATAATCAAAATTGGTAAAAAGATCCAGATGAGCTATTCACATTCTTTTATTACAAATTTCAAACATGGCTGTAATGCAATCAAGTTATACAAGAGTGCAACATAATCTTCCAGGCTTGTAACTAACATAGGTATAAATGTTCAACTGCTAAGTTTTCCTTAGAAACAAAAAAGGTAAAATCAGTCATCAAGTAGCATTTACTAGCAGTAGATGGCAGCAAAATTTAGCTATAGATAAATTTAATCATCAAATTAAACTAATCTAATTTAAAATTTAACTTCTAAATATAGAGTAGTCCCTGCCTCAGTTTCCCAACCCAAACTCAAATTCTTTTTTTTTCCCACCAGATTGAACTTAAACCCTGAACTAAAACAACAAATTTGTAATTATTCAAAAACATACGAAAAAAAATCCAAAAAACTTAACTTTTAACTTCTTTTCCTCAATTTTAACATAACATGGTATAACACAGAGAATAAGAGGGAGAGAAACCTCTATCGTGGCCATTGCTGCGTGTGGAACAAAAGCCGAGTCAGGTGGTACGCCGCAGAAAGAAGAGAGAATCAGTGACCTAACTTCAGGTGATACGCGGCAGAAAGACGAGAAAATCAGTGACCTAACTTCAATTTTGTGAACAATGCGGAGTCGAGTTTGTTGATTCTCGGATACGAAGATATGATATTATTAACCGTGCTAACCTTGGTATGGAAAGACAGACTCTAGAACTTGCTTTTACGACACGCATACGACACGAAACAGAGAATCTCGCCGAACAGCATTTCTTCTTTCTCACCACAAATCTGTCAAGTCCGGAAACAGTTTAATAATATCCTTAAGCCGACTTCCTCCGAATTCACTGATTGATGAGTTTTCCTTCTGATGACTTTGACTGCTTTACTGTCTTGCTAACCATTTCTCCCTGCTTCACCAAGTTTCTCCCAACAAGGGCTTTCTGGAACGATCGATAGACTGTCCCGCGGCAGAAAATCAGTTTAAGAAAATCAGTATTAAGTGCGGCAGAAAATCAAGTTTTGAAGTTTTAAGTTTTAAGTTTTAAGTTTTAAGAAAATCAGTGACCTAACTTCAGGTCTTTGAAGCTGTAAGCCTGCCACACCATTAGGCCCAAACCTACTAAACCAATAATTGTACTCCAAGTCCAATCAGATCAGATCCAATACAGTAAATTAAACCAGTTTAGTACGATGATTAAATTTATCAGGAGTAATAATGAAAATAAAATTATATTTTTTTATGAACTCTAAATTGGTCAAAAGTACTAAATTGATAATTTTTTTTTAAATTGAGATACCAATCTAAACAAAAAACTAATTAAGTCACCATATTAGTAAATCTTAAAAATGTCAAATACCAAAATTATAATTAAATCTATTATTTTTTTTGTTCAGATATTAATAAAAAGAGTTTTCATATAATTTAAAATTTAAAAAAGAAAAATTTAAAAATTCTATTTTGGTATAGATAGACAATTGTTGATAAAAATCTATATATCTATGTAAATCTATGAAGCCAACACTCCTAATTTGGATAAATTAAATTAATTTCAGAATGAAGAAAGTAAGTATTATGATAAAAAAAAATTATAATTTATCATTAATTATATTTTTATTTTAATTAATAAATTAAATCAAATTAATATTTTTTAGAAGTGGAATAAATAATGAGAGTGAGGATAAAGTAAACATATTTTAAAAATAGAAATATTTTTATCTAATAAAATTTAGAGTTCCAATTAGATGTGATGCCTTTATAGATTTACATAGATAGATATATAAAAAGACAAAAAAAAAACAAGTTTCAATTTTTTTTTGTTTCGGCCCTAACTAACAAAAAGGTCGCATAACTAAAACAATCAAAAAACTATTTTGACATTGACCAAGCCCTATTAAAGATGTAATTTATCAGAATTAGAATAGGCATTTAAAACATAGGAACCTTTACGGATAAGCTTATGAAGCTAGCTTACTTTTACGTGCAATTTTTTTTAAATGTCAGACATTCTAAAATTATAAAAATATATATATAATTTAATTAATATTCTCTCTATTCAAAATTATTTCATAGTTCACTATATACTACTATTTTAGTTTTTTTTTTTTCCTTCAATTTTTTTGTTATTCGATATATGTGCATTTTATGTTAAAAACATCATATTAAATCAATATTTAAATCACATTTTTATCTCCAATTTAATAGAAAGATTACAATACCAATTGACAGGTAAATCATGTTTTGTAGTAGTAATTTGCTACCCAATCTAGATCATACATGAATATTTATATTTAATTAACAAACAAATATATTGGGTTTTGGCGAATGTCTTTACCAAACTGATGAAAGCCTCTAAGTTCTACCAATATTTTAGGATGAGGTTCCACTGTTGTTAAATCTTACTATTCCATAGATATGAATAATTAGTCTCTGATATTTTTTATTAAAATTGTTGTTTATGTTAATTGTTTTGCAGTTCAATAGATATGAATGATTATTATTTTTGTGTTTATTTTTGTTTTGATTATATAATTTCTTATGATGATCTTACGTCTTAGTTTGATGAATTTAGCACACTTGATTTGTGATAATATGGCATATTGCTTATTACATTAGTTTTTAAGCTTTGTCACTTTTTTTTTTAAATAAAAATTATTATTTATTTTTACTAATTATAATTTTGCCATTGATTGGAGACAGCACATGGAGTCATTTTCCAAACAAGTGTATTTTGCAAAATAGAAATTATTTTGCTTCTAATTGATTTTTCTTATTGCTTATTATATATTAGATTCTTATAAATATGCCATGCTTAATGATATAAATTAACTATTGCAATATATATTATATTCTTATAAATATGTTAGTTTATTTTTGCAAGTGATGCATGTTTTTTTTAATTATTGCAAGTGATGCATGTTTTTTTTTAACTCTCATAAATTATTATCCCTCCAAACTTGGGGTCATTTATTTGGCAAAAAATAAAAAATAAATTGGGTGTTAGAGTCAGCTTGCCTAATCCATTTAGGGAACTTGATATCTTAAGTTTAAAATAATGAAAATATCGTCATCAAAGATAAGGTTAGCTTATGAGCAAAAGTTTAGCAAAAGTTTAGCTTGCAATAAAAAGAGTAAAAAAAAAGTTTAAAAAAGCATCATTAATTTAACTTAAGAAATAATTACAATATTCACATTTTCTTCTTCTATCCTCAAGAGATTATTGGCAATAAAATTAAATTCACTAAATCACTAACATTAAAATCATCATATATAAAAAATAAAAAAACAAGTCTAAATAAAATCAACTAAAATTTTAATTTAAAAAAGACGCATAAAGCATCACTGTCTTGTGGCTAAAAAAAGCATGATTGCCCATCCAAATGGTGACTTAAACATGCTTCTTCATACCTTTTATGCTATCAACGGTTGCACTCAGACTTCACATATGCATTTATAGCTTTTGGGTTCATTAGAATAGCACATTTACTACATAGAATAGTTCCAATGGTTTGTTGAACCACATACGATTTTTTGGCCAAATTATTTCTCAAACCATATACATACTCGTTTTTCTGGCCATGATTGACAAACATAAAATGAGAATATTAATATTATTAATTTATATTTTAAATAAATAGATATCTAGCATAGTAGATCAGAAATTAATTCATCAAGAATAACTACTAACACAAATATCTCCAAAGTACCATCTCAAATACACATTAGCCACAATCCCAATTATTTTTCATACTCTATAATTTTTTATGCAATTCCTCTCATGCAGTTAGTAATTAAATTGTAAACCAAATAAAATAATAGCTAGGGAATATGTCACAGAAATATAAACTTGTAGTATGATATATAAATCTAACCATAGCAACTTAATTTTTAGAAAGATTTTAAGCACTTTAAGAGGTGTATTCCCATCATCAAGCAAAGATCAAATAACTGCTAAGTACAAATCATGAATCACTAAACTTCTAAACCAATGTATGAGATTTGGTGTCAACATTGTATTTTATTTTTTTTATCCTTATTATCCCTTTATCTGAATTAGAGATGGCAATTTTTTCTCGATCTGTCGTTCGGGTCGGGTTTTTTAATGATTTACCGGGTTACGGGGCGGATTACGGGTTAACTCGAGCCTGTATTTGTCCATCCCGCCCCGTAACCAGTCCCGACCCGACCGGATTTCATATTTATATATAAATATATATATTTAATTTATATTTATATTTTTAGGTTATAAATTTAATATATTTTATAATATTTTAATTAATTTATTATATAAAAATATTTGATCAAGGCGGGGCGGGTTATGAGGAGGAAAAATAACCTGGCGTGTTACGGGGTGGGTTCGGGTTATGGGGCAAGGGCGGGTTCAACATAACCCGACCCCGACCCGCCCCGCCCCGCCCCATTGCCATCCCTAATCTGACTTCTAACATTGAGGGCAAAATAGGAATATTACAAAAAAATTCCATGTTCTTGGATAGTTAGCATATTCTGATCAAACGTTAATAATGCTCATTTGAACTATTTGTTGAAGCCTTATTTATCAAATCGAAATGAAGAGCTCTGACAGAAAGAGAGAGAGAGCGAGAATCAAAGCTACGACTGAAGATCTATTGTTACAGATAATGTTGGGAGAGTGGGTATTTATTCTGCTGTCAGTAGTTATGGTTGTCATCAGAGTCCTCAGTCACTTCCTATCCAAGTTTATAATTTCCTATTAATTCCTCGATGCTAAGATCGTTAAAGAAGAGTAAATTGTAAACCCTAAACTCTATTATAATATCTATATAATCTATTATTTCAATCAAGTAATTGTTCTAGCACTAACTTTTTATCGAGTCCTTTGGAATACTTTTAATTTGGTTCCTAACAGAATGTCTCAATAGGTCCATCTCTTTAAGAGCTTTCCATTGACACTTATCTTGCTGGTTATAGATGATCAAAGAGAAAGATCTAACTACGAGAGACCAACGATGAATGGTGGCACTAGGCTATACATTTGGAATCCTAAAGTAGAAGCGAGTCGAATTGTGTGAAGTGTGGATGAACATCGGTAGGTTGTAGATCCACCAATGATCTAAATTCTGAGTGCATTATGAACCAATTCTAACAAATTTATGAAGGTATACTGCTTGGAAGTTTGAAATTGTGATTTTTATGTATGAATTCGATTGTGGACTATGTCATTTTAAGAAGAGGATTTGTCATTTCGTACATAAAGTTGCGAGAATTATTCTTTTTTCTAAATTTTTATATTTTTATCATAATTTTGTTTTGTTTATCGAATCTATTTCTGAAAAGGCTGTGAAATAATCAATATAGAAAATTCTTTGTTCAAATTTCAAAATTTTACTTATTTTTCTATTTCATTTTCTTTAACTCCATGCTCTCTTTGATAGAGGACCACTTAAAACTATTGAGCAATTCATGTTAGATTATGCCTATGAATTTAATCAATCTTGCATTTTAAACCAAATTTCAACTTTTGATTCTTACTTCTTGGTATCAAATAGTTTATTTATTTATTTGGGCATTTTCTACCCAATGAATATTGGGTTTATTATTTCTTAATTAAGCTTTGTTTTCTTTCTTTCTTTTTGAATACAAGCCAAAGATGAGGTCTCTCTAATTTTAGTTTTCATGTAAAAGACAACAACATGCATGTTTAAATTTTTCTTTTTAATTTGCTTGTTTGTGATATTTAATTTTTATTTTATATTATTTTGTTGGATTATATGTGAAATGAATTTTTCTGTAACTATTGAATTCTTCCCTTAAATTTGTTGTTTGATTTATATGAAATTAGGTGAAGGGTTCATATATATTTTCAAATCCATGCTCACAAAAATTTCAATTTCCTATGGATCTATTCGATAAGTATTTTTTTCTTTTCTGTTTGATTAAATTATTTACAGATGTTGATGAATATGATTACAAACCATTTCAAAAGGGGTTAGCAGTTTTCCAAGAAGATTATGAGGTGAGTTTAAGAACAATGTCTTTTATTTCTTAATGGCCTAACCTCAGAATGCTTAAATATGTAAGTATTATTGCATTTGTTACCATTTGTCGAGTTTCTATTGCAATACATAATAAATATATGTTTTTATTTAAAATTTTTTATTTTTGAAGTCTAATGTATGATTCTCCATTTTTATTGAATGAATATGAATTAAGAATGTGAAGATGTTTGTTGGTGATTATAATTGTTTTTATAATTTTTTTTTTGGGACTGTTGACTCATGTGGTTCGGATTGTTCGCTATAGTTATGCAGATGAGGCGCAAAAGGCAGTTGATAGGCTAGATGGGCGAGAAACGATAGCTCATTTGGATAAACATGGGTCCAATGCTAAAAAGATGCAAGTTCATATGTGGTTACTTTATATTATATTTCCAATCTTTGGCAAAGGAAAATTGTGATTGTAACTCTTTTGTTGAATTATTAATTCTATGTTAAGTTATTGTTGACAATTCTTAATTCTTTTTATGAAATTTTCTTTTCTAGCTTTTAGCATATTTAATATAATTGTCTCACGAATTAAGGATCAATTATTATTTATGAATAAGTGCTTGGTGAAGTTGATCATGAATTATGTTTAGACCACTTGCTTATTTGTTAAAGAGGTAGACAATGTTGATTTTAGTTTCAAAATTTAGAATAAAAAGTTTCATTATTATTTAAGGCTAATTTTAGTAATTATAACTAATTTCTCATGATATGACACTACTTTGAAAGAAACTTTTTTTTGTGAATATTAGAATTTATATGAGCATACGAGACATTTTGAATTTGATATTGAGGTTCAATTGATATTCACAAATTAGTCAATCTCCAATGCTAAAAAAATTCTCTCATGTTGATGTATTGTAGTTCATTGACCGAGTGATAATGACCATCATTTCAAACATGGATGTAATGCAATCAAGTTATACAATAGTGCAACATAATCTTCCAGGCTTGTAACTAACATAGGTATAAATGTTCAACTGCTAAGTTTTCCTTAGAAACAAAAAAGGTAAAATCAGTCATCAAGTAGCATTTACTAGCATTAGAGAGATGAAAGAGAATGGCAACAAAATTTAGCTATAGAAAAATTTAAGCATCAAATTAAACTAATCTAATTTAAAATTTAACTTCTAAATATAGAGTAGTCCCTGCCTCAGTTTCCCAACCCAAACTCAGATTCTTTTTTTTTCCACTAGATTGAACTTAAACCTAGAACTAAAACAACAAATTTGTAATTATTCAAAAACATACGAAAAAAAAACCAAAAAACATAACTTTTAACTTCCTTTCCTCAATTTTATCATAACATGGTATAACACAGAGAATAAGAGGGAGAGAGACCTCTATAGTGGCCATTGCTGCGTGTGGAACAAAAGCCAAGTTAGGTGGTATGCAGCAAAAAGAAGTGAACACCAGTGACCTAACTTCGTGTCTTTGAGAGGTTTTAAGTTTTAAGAAAGAGTATGCGTCTGTTTGTTTTATTTATGTTGTAAAATTATAAAATTTCCTCTACTGCTAATCTGCCACACCATTAGGCCCAAACCGACTAAACCAATAATACTAACCCAAGTCCAATCATAACCCAATCTAGCAAATCAAACCAGACTTAGTCGAAATCCTAATTTCATTTCCACCGATCTTTTCATTCCCTCTTTTTCTTCACTCTCAAAAGCATAGCCGCTAGAGATTAAAGAGACGGCGCCACTTTGCTGATGATTGGAGTTTTAATTGACCTCAGGGCCTGAGAGTGTTGTTGCACGAGGATATTTCCTCATCGGTTTTTATTTAATGATATTTAAATTTTCAAAGGAAAAAAACAAAGTCTTGGCCCTAAATTGTATCATAAACACACTCTTTACTTAGTTGCAATTTGAAATATCTTATATTATTTTGGTTTAATTACAATTTTGATGTCTAAACATTTTAGAATTTTTTATCTCACCTATTTTTTTTTGTTCAGTTGGTGTCTCAACTTTGAAAAAGATTATCAATTAAGTGTTTCTAATCAATTAAGAGGCCACATCATAAAAAATTTAGTGTTAATTCTAAGATTACTCCTCTTAAACACAATTAATTAAATAATTAAAAATAAATTAATAAATTAAATATTTTAATTATCTTAAACACATAATTAATCTCCTACTTCCATTAACATTACAAAAAAGAAAAGATTTTTACAAAAGAATCTAACTTTCAACTGTATCTCACAGAGTAATTAAGCATACAACAAACAATAAATCAAAATTGAAAATTCTAGTAACAAACACCAATAAAAGTCTATATAGATATTGAAAAATTTATTACTTCTGAGAAATTAACAAGTTTCCCAAACAACTGGATCTAGATCAAATAAAATTTTTACCATAGAAACACTTTGTTCTCACAAATTATTAAAACTATTAAGATTTCTCGAGTGGATCAAATTAGGGATTTATCTTTTATAGAGCACAGATGATGATGTAAAATTAAGATGGCAAATAATGAATATAAATTTAAAAAATTCCCTCATGACCCTTGAAAAATCTCTCTCAAAGAGACGTTAGTGGCAACAACCCATTGCCAAAAACATGAACGCAATCTTTGGCACTATTCTATATAATTAAAATGTTTAATTTATCATTTTATTTTAAATTATTTATTTAATTATATTTGAGAGGGGTAATCATGTAAATAAGACTATATTTTTTATGACGTGACCTCTAAATTGGTCAAAAGCACTAACTTGATAATTTTTTTTTTAAATTGAGACAACAATCTGAACAAAAAACTAATTAAGTCACCACATTAGTAAATCTTACAGTGGTCAAATACTAAAATTATAATTTAATCTATTATTTTTTGTTCGGATTCTGAATTAATAAAAAGAGTTTATATATTATGTTAAATTTAAAAAAAAAACTAAAAAAAAATTATTTTGGTGTAGATAGACAATTGTTGATAAAAATCTATGTATCGATGTAAATCTATGACGCCAACACTCCTAATTTGGATAAATTAAATTAATTTCAAAATGGAGAGAGTAAGTATTATGATAAAAAAAAATTATAATTTATCATTAATTATATTTTTATTTTAATTAATTATATTTTTTAGAAGTGGGATAAATAATGAGAGTGAGGATAAAGTAAACATATTTTAAAAATAGAAATATTTTTATCTAATAAAATTTAGAGTTCCAATTAGATGTGCTGGCTTTATAGATTTACATAGATAGATATATAAAAAGACAAAAAAAGTTTCTATTCTTATTGTTTCGGCCCTGACTAACACGAAGGTCGCATAACTAAAACAATCAAAAAACTATTTTGACCTTGACCATGCCCTATTAAAGATATAATTTATAAAAATTAGGATAGATACTTAAAACATAGAATCCTTTACAGGTAAGCTTATGAAGCTGGCTTACTTTTTGCGTGCAATTTTTTTTTTTTAAATGTCAGTCATTCTAAAATTATAAGAAAAAAATATAATTTAATTAGTATTCTTTCTATTCAAAATTATTTCATATTTCACTATATACTACTATTTTGATTTTTTTTCCTTCAATTTTTTTTGTTATTCTATATATGTGCATTTTATGTTAAAAGCATCATATTAAATCAATAGTTAAAGCACATTTTATCTCCAATCCAATAGGAGGATTACAATACCAATCGATAGGTAAGTCATGTTTTGTAGTAGTAATTTGTTACCTAATCTAGATCATACATGAATATTTATATTTAATTAACAAACAAATATATTGGGTTTTTGCGAATGAATTTACCAAACTAATGAAAGCCTCTAGGTTCTACCAATATTTTAGGATGAGGTTCCACTGTTGTTAAATCAGCTGTGAATATGAATATTTTACTATTCCATATTTATGAATAATTAGCCTCTGATATTTTTTATTAAAATTGTTATTTATGTTAATTGTTTTGCAGTTCAATGGATATGAATGATTATTATTTTTGTTTTTATTTTTGTTTTAGTTTAATAATTTCTTATGATGATCTTACGTCTTAGTTTGATGAATTTAGCG
>CAOJBK014885292.1:0-10194 GCA_948294925.1 Codiaeum variegatum
ACTATGGAGCTCTTTTCAATTTGGCAAGTTTTGCATTTCCTTACTAGCTTCTTTATTTCCTCCTTCATGATAAGCTTCCATGTGTGAGTAATTTCTCCACCATCTATTGTTATAAGTTTTTAAGTCCCTAGACCTATCACTCTATCTATTTTGAACAATTCTTCCAATTCGGGATCCAGCTTTCCATTACCTTCTCTCTTTCATGTAGCTTCTAAGCTCTTCATGACCAAGTCCCCTTCCTCGAACACTCTTTGATTTCTTCTACGAGGTCATGATCAATTCTTCTCATTGCTTTGATGCTTTCATCATCACAATAGCAGACCCTATAACTTGGTAGCTTTATATCTATAGGGATTACTACTTCTATCCTATAATTCAAACTGAATGGTGTTTCCCCTATAGATTTCCTGAGAGTTGTCTGATAGGCCCATAGGATATGGTGTAACTCTTCAACCCAGCTCTTTTTTATCTTTTAAGTCTTCTCTGGAGCCCTTGGAAGATGGTCTGGATAGTCACTTTTCCTTATCCATTACTTTAAGGAAGGGATCGGAACAGAACTTCTTCATTTTGGCATTATCAAAATTCTTTCTATTGTCACTCACAAACAAGTAAGGGATGCCAAATCTGCAAATGACATTTTTCTATAGAAACTTGATTACGTTGTCCACAGTGATAGCTTCCAATGCTTCTACTTCTACCCACTTGGAGAAGTGTTCTACAGTAATAAAGAGGAACTTGAATTATCCCTTTATCATGGGAAAAGGTCCCACTATATTTATGCCTCATTTTATAAAAGGTAAGGGACTATGAAGCTCTTTTCAATTTGGCAAGTGTTGCACTTCCTTACTAGCTTCTTTATTTCCTCCTTCATGATAAGCCACTGATATCCCTGTCTTATAGCTTTGGATATAAGGGCCTTCCCTCCTACGTTTATTTTATAAGATATTTCATGTATCTCCCCCAAGGCATATTATGCTCTGTGGGCTTTAAACATCTCAAGCAAGGTAAGGAGAAGGCTTACTCCTCCTTTATAAACTTTTGGCCATCTCAAGGTCTTTTAGCTCTCTCCCTTCATATAGGAAGGCTTTAATGGGTCTATCCAACTTAAACCATCATCTAGCTCCATAACTTGTTCAACTTTTTCAATTCTTAAGGCAGTACGCTCATTGGAAGGTCCATTGGATGTAGTGTCACTAACTTGCTTAGGCTATTAGCTTGGCTATTGTCATTCCTTAGAATCTTGATGAACTTCACTTGGAGTCCCCTGTTTACCATCCTCTTGAACAACTTTTTCATTTTATGGGAGTACAAGGTCATTTTGTCTTTCTTGGTCTTGAATTCCCCTATGGTGTGTCCGACCATTAATTGTGATTCAATGTACACGTTGAAGGTTTCTACTTTAAGGTAGTGTGTGAGACTTAGAACCTGAACCATTGCTTCATACTCAATTATGTTATTAGTGGTGTCAAACTATAGCCTCATAGCATATTCTAGGAATACCCACATTTCATTCTTCAAAGCTATTTCGACTCTATTTCTATCTATACTTTTGGCTCCATCCACATATAGGTTTCATACTATCCTTTTGGCTCTTTTTTGTCTATTTTTGTTTTAATTCTCTATCTTTCCCCTCCTCTTCATCCCCCATGCTCCTGTTTGGGAAAGAATATTCAGAGATGAAATATGACATAGCTTGGACTTTTATGTCTACCCTCAAACAATATGTTAGGTTGTCGCCTTCCAGTTCAATGGACCATTTAAGCATTCTTCCAAAGGTTTTAGGCTTGTAAACGATTCTCTGTAGAGGTTAGTTTATCATTACCACTCTTTAGTGTGCTTCTGGATACACCTTAAATTTTTTACAAGACATGACTAAGGTATAAACTAGCTTCTCTATAGGTTTATAGTTTTGGTCAGCCCTTGGAAGGGCTTTGCTAAAATAATCGATAAGACTTTTCACTCTTGCTTCCTTCCTAATCAAGATAGAGTTAACAACATAGAGTGAAACAAATAAATTAATTAATACCTCTTCCCCAGGAAGGGGTCTGCTGAGTACCTGGCTTTAGGTAAAGAATGCTTTTAGCTTTATCAAAGCTTGTCCTCTAATTTTGACATGAAAGGCTTAATTCTTCCTTAAATTTATGAATAAAGGTAAATATTTCTCTACTGACTTTGACATGAAATGATTTAGAGCCACTAATTCTCTGGTTAGTCTTTGCACCTCCTTTTAATCATAGGTGTGGGCATGTTCAGTATGGCCTTTACTTTATCGGGATTCGGCTCTATTCCCTTCTCACTAACTTGTAATCTAAGAATTTTCCCCCTTGGATAATGAAAGCACATTTCTTTACTGAAAGACTTCCCTTAGATCTCTAATATGCTCCTCAAATCTCCTACTCTTGACTATCATGCCATCTATGTGTGCTTCCAAATTCTAACCTAGGTGGTCTTTGAAGATTTTATTCACCAATCACTAGTAGGAGGCCCCTACATTATTTAGGCCAAATGGCATTGAGATATAGCAATAAGCACCCCTCTTTGTGATAAATGAGGTATTTTCTTCATTGTTTGTGTGCATTCGGATTTAGTGGTACACTTTATTGCATCTAAATAAGACAAATACCCATACACTACTATGGAATCCACCAATTATCAACCATAAAGAGTGGATAGGAATCATTTAGACATGCTTTGTTTAGGTTTATGAAGTCCATGGACATTCTACAGCTCCCACTGGGCCTTTTTTCCAACATCACATTGGCTAACCATTCATGGTATTGCACCTCTTTAATGAAGCCTTCTTTCAAGAGCTTGTTCACCTCTTCATCTATTATTACTTACCTTGTTGCCCCAAAGCACCTCTGTTTTTGCTTTATGAGCTATAATGATGGGTCTATACTGAGTTGATGTGTCATTACCTTTAACCTAATGCTTGTCATTTTTGTTGAATCCTAGGTGAAAGTGACCATGTTATCTATCAAGAAAGTTTTATCTTGATCCTTCTCCCTTTCTAGCATAGTGGCATTGACTCGGAGGTATCTCTGTGAGTCTGTCTACTCTATCTAAAAGTTCTACAGCTCCTCTATATGCTCATTCCACTATTGGACTTCCATTTCAAATGCTTGTACCATGCCAACTTCTTTCATTTTAATGTGTAATATGATCCTCTCTTTTTTATATTATCCTGCCCCTTACCTTTGACTATGAGGTTCAATACATTGGAAATTCCATCCTATCAAGTAGAGGGACCCAAATTCTTATTCCTTTCATATGAATGTCCATATCTAAATCATACAGCAAAGGCCTTCCTTGAAAGACATTATAGGCATGGTCACATTCACTACAACAAAGGTGGCCATCACTATGACACTTTTGGGAGCTGTGGCAATAATGAATGGTGTTTCTACATTCCCTAGTGTCAGTATCATAGTCTAATCCATGATCCTAAATGGATTTAATCGGATCAAATCTGACTGCTCAAATCCCATCTTAGCAAAAGCCACATCAGACAAAAGATTAAAAGAGCTTCCATCATCTACAAAGGCCTTCTAAACTGTGAAGTTTTTTTTTATAATGATTGACATAACCACCAGGTTTTCACATAGCGATGATTCAAGTGATGAAAACTCATCCGATAAAGATGAAGAGCCTAACACTTGCTTGATGGCTTAAGAAGAGGAGCGTGAAGATGATGATGATATAACAAACAAGACTTATTCTTTTGTGAATAACAAAGTGTATTTGATGAAACTTATGCTTGATTATGTTAACATCTCAAATGAATACAAATATTTGAAAAAGAGTTTGCATAAACTCAAATATGGATATGATCAGGGTGAAAGCTCTAATACTTTTGGAATTGGAAACAAAGACTCATTACCTAAATAAAAGATTTGCAAACCTCCTTTGACAACTTCACATGTGAGTATGATAAAAATTATGCCAAAAATTTAGGACTCTATGAAACTTTTGAAAAAGTTCATTGTTAGGAGCAAGATTCAAGATGATATTTATCCTCACAAATAGGAGTGTATAACAAAGGCAGCCCTAGTTAAGAGGTTAAGGAAAAGGAGAAGAAGTATAACACTTTTTTTATTAAAAAGGATTTAATTCCTAATGTTTTAATCACATACGAGTATTATAAGTTCCATGGTCATACACCAAATGCATGCCTTATTAGAATTAGGAAACCATATACCATTAAGAAGTTATAAATTCTAAAAGAATTTAGTACCACTCCTAAGATTACATAGGCTTCTAGTGGAACTAACTTGAATGGACCCAAGATAAAATGGGTACCATCAAAGGGTTGATGTTTTGTTTGAATGTAAGCTTTACTCAAATAAAAGTAACAAAAATGGGTTATTGATAGTGGATATTCAAAGTACATGACCGATGGTAAGAAGTTTCGAAGGTTGAAGAAAAGGATTGAGGCAACATGAGCTTTGGTGACAACTCCAAAGGCAAGAAATGTGGAGTTAACACGAAGCTAAAGGTGATGATCATCAAGAAGCCATTGAGAACATGATAGGGGACTTAACCCTAACAAAGCAAAAAGATAAGTAACTAAGCAAGAGTAATGAAAATGATGTTAGTATGGACAAAGAAATATAAATAACCCATCAAGCTAGATAAGTTCCACATCTAAGAGTTAGGAATGAGAAGCAAAATAGACAAGTGACTGGTGATCTAAATCAAGGAGTGAGGACTAGGTCAAAGTTCACAACACTTATAAATATATGGCATTCTTATCACTAGTGGAGCCTAAGAGCATAGAAGAATCAATAGAAGAAGAGAATTGGGTCTTAGAAATGCAAGAAGATTTAAATCAATTTGACAAGATTCAAGTGTAGAGCCTAGTCCCAAAACTAAAGGATCATCTTGTCATTGGAACAAAGTGAGTTTTTCGAAACAAGTTTAATGCATCTAGCATCATGGTGAGAAAAAAAGGAAAGGTTTGTAGCTAAAGTGTATTCATAAGAAGAAGGTATTAATTTCAATGAAACTTATTCCCTCAAAGCTACATTAGAAGCTATTAGAATATTGCCTTTGCTTGCATGTTTAAAAAATTTTCAAACTTCTTAACTAGATGTGAAAAGTGTACTTTTAAATGGTTTTACACAAAAAGAGGTATATGTTAAACAACCTCTTAGTTTTGAAAATGAAAAATAATCAAACCATATTTTTAAACTCAAAAAGGCCTTGTATGTTTGAAACAAGCTCCTAGAGCTTGGTATGAGAGGTTGAGAAACTTTTTATTAAAAATGATTTTTCAAAAGGAAAGGTAGATACCACTTTTTTCAGCAAACTTAAAAAGTAAGATGTGCTACTAATACAAATTTATGTTAATGATATTATATTTGGTGCTACTAGTGAATTGTTTTTCAAAGAATTTTCTAAGTCCATATATAATGGGATTTTGAGATGAGCATGATGGGGGAGCTTAATTTCTTCTTAGGGCTATAAATAAAACAACTTGAGCATACAACTTTAATTCACCAAACAAAGTATGCCAAGGAGTTGGTAAAAGGGTTTGACATGGAGAGTGCCAAGCCATATGCCACACCCATGAACACTTTTATAAAAGTTAAGTTGGATAAGAAAAGTAAATATGTTGACTCGAAACTTTATATTAGTATGATAGGGTCATTACTTTATTTAACTGCATCTAGGCCCGATGTACTCTTTAGTGTTTGCATGTGTACTAGGTTTCAATAAAACCCCAAATAATCACACATTTCTTATGCCAAAAGAATGATGAGATACCTTGTGGAAACACCAAACTTAGGTTTGAAGTATCCAAAAGGATCATCTTTTGAATTTGTTGGCTACTTCAATGTAGATTTCGGTGGGTATAAGATCTATAGGAAGAGCACTAGTGAAACATGTCAATTCTTAGGTAGTATGCTAGTGTTATAGTTTTCTAAGAATAAAACTTATTTGCTTTATCAACTACAGAAACAAACTATATAGCAACTGCAAGTTGTTGCACTCAACTTCTTTGGATGAAAACACAACTTGAGAAGTTAGTCATTTATTGCATCACCTTCTTATCAAATGGCAATACAAGTGCAATTAATTTGTCCAAAAATTCAAAATTCTAGGATAAAACATATAGATATTAGGTCCCATTTCCTTAGGGATCAAGCTAGTAAAGGTAATATTGCACTTGAGTTTGTTGACACCAAGTACCAATTAACGGATATCTTCACTAAGCCTTTGGACAAGGAAACTTTCTATTTCGTAAGGCATGAAATTGGCATGATCAATACCAATCAGGTATGATCTAAACTTATTCACATGACTTTGTAAGTAAATGATGTTATATTTTTATGATTAAGTGATATATGCTTGAATTGTATGCTTATATATGAATATAGATGATTTGGGTGGAATTGAAAGCAAAATGATTTAATTTCAAATAAATTAAATTCATTTTAAGTTCAATCCATAGTAAAAATTATGTCAAATTGCATGAATATTAATATCATTTCATGTATGCTAAGGATTGATTTCATAATTTCAAAAAAAAAAAACCTTTCTATAGCCCTAAGTCATTGTGTAGCCTTAGTCTACACCCCTGCTTGCTAAGGGCTAAGTCACGACTTAGTAAAATAACATTTTCTCCATGCTATTGTTTAGGTCTGGCTAAAGATTTTTAAAATTTACTACCAAATTAAGCCATCATGTGGGAAAATCATTGATTTTCTAAGTCGATGTATGCCTTTCGGGCTATAATTATTGAAACCAATTTTAACACTTCAAAACACACTTTTATCAAACCCTAAGTTTCCATTTTCACTATCTCTCTAAGAAGTCTTATAATTTCCAACTACAAATCACCAATTACACTAAATAATCTTGGTTATTCATAATAAATTAGTGATTTGAATTCCAAATCCCTAAAATTTTTGGGTATCGTTGGGTCTACAAACACTAGCCTCAATTTACCCAAAATGTCTACTTTATTCTCCAAGTTTGTGCTATTCTACTCATTTAATCATGTCTAGAAGAGGTTGAAGAGGTACAATCAACCCTTAAGCTCTAACAAAAAGGTCTAGACGTGTAAAGGAAGCTGCAAGGGAAACTAGTAAATCTTTAAGAAGTGTGGATGAACTAATAAGATATCATCCACATTCATTTGGTTTAGCATTTTCTAGTGATGAGGCTGGAAACAAATGTGAAAGATTGATTACTTAATGTGCTTCTGATAGACCTAAACCAATATGTGAAATTTCTTGAAACTGTACAAATTTAGAATGAGTTGTGGGAGTAGTTACAATATGTATTTCCCAATTAGACCTGTCTCTAATTCCAATAATGTGTATTATAATCGTACATTGGAATTCCTTTCAACCCTTAATGTATCTAATGATAAGAAATACATTAAGTTTAGCTTAAGGGGATTGAATGGGATATGAGACTCACTGAGTTTCCTAGGAGATTAGAATTTCATTGTAATATTTAGAGCTATGAGATACCTTACTGGGATGCTAATGGCTATTTGGAGAAACTAATAGGTTTAAAGGGTTCTTTACCTCTAATGCAAACACATCCAAAATTAGAAGCATCAAACTTTCAATGGTGCATAAAAATCTTGTGATCACACTGTTTGCTAAAGTTGAGAGCCCTAACAATATTTTCAAGAGGGAGTTTTGTGTACTTTATTATTATGAGAATAAAGAACATGGCAATTCATGAGTTCTTCTCCTAAATAACATGTTGCATTTTTTTAGTAGAATTATGGGAAAAATCTAGTAGGGATAGGTCGTTACTTCTCTTGCTACCTTTTTAGGCATATATGATGAGACTTAAGACCTCTCATACAAGATTAAGTTGAGGAAAGATTACATTGTCATACTCTTGGAAGAAAATGAGTATCATGGAAGAGATAAGGGAAGAATGGTCCTTGAAGGGTGATGGACCCCTAGGAACCCAAATGAGGTTTTAGAGGAAAGATAGATGAATGGATTAAAGAGAATGATTATGAGGAAGAGGGTAGGGGAACCTTAGAAAAAAGATGATGAGAAAGTTTAATTCCTTCAACACTAAAATTGACTTGTTCCGAAATAAAGTAAATGGATGCTTTAGGAAAATCGAAGATCGTCTTGCCATAGTCACATAAAAAGTAAGAAAATCTTTATGATTTAGTGAAGCAAACAGTCAGTCACCTCCCTTTACCGCCTCCTCCAAAAGCTTGAAATTTCCTTTGATCTAAACCATCAGCATTTCATATTATGTTTGCTATCCTATTTATGTTTTGGCATATTTGGCCTTTTCTGGCCCTAATACTTTGGTTTTATCTCTATTATTTTGGATATTATTCTTTATGGTTGTTGGATATTTTGGTTTATGTTTAATATTATGGATATTTTGTATTGATTTCATATATCTTGAGGATATTTGATTATGATGAGACCATTTGATTATGTTTTTATGTTTAATATACTTATTTGGATTGATATATAATGGGGGATATATGATATTGTAAACCCTTTTTGCTTGATGACAAAAAAGGGGAGAAATCACATATTTAAAAATAAATTTATATCTTGTGTTCTTTATTCTTGAAACTATAAGCTAAATACTCAAAAACAAATATTTCTCTAACTTGTTATATTCATTGTACCAAGTCTTTGAGACTTGTTTCATTATTGTAAAATCTAGTTTGGTGTTGTAATTAGGTTACAACTCGGTTAACTTGTAAAGGGTGAAAAGCTAGAAGTTTGGAGTTTCGGTTTGAAGATAGTAGAACCTCAAATCGGTTGGATTTGAGAGAGTGGATGTACAGGGAAGTCTAAACTCTAAACCATTATAAAATCTTAAGCTTTCTCTTTTTTTTACACTCTTTATATTTGCTTGTTTGTGATATAATATGATTTTGAATTTGATATATTTGTTTTATCGTTAATTTGCAATTACATATCTTCAAAACTTTTTAAAAGGGGTTTTAACTACTAATTCACTCCTTCTTGGTAGCTATTGTTAGGATAACAATTGGTATCAAAACTATGCTTCATTTTTATTAAACTAACATTTTAGAAAGCTCATGATCATAGTGGCAAGTATGAAGAACACCGTGAGGACTCCTTTTCGAAAGGGCCACTGCTTTATAAGACTATTATTTGCTGGCAAAAATTACAACCAATGGAAGGTTTGGATGCGCTTCCACATTCGATCTTAAGGAGGAGATGGTGGTGAGGAAAAGTGGGTGTAATGGGTTTTCTAAAGAAAGAAATCACCAGTATTCGAGGTGTAATACAGCCAAGTTGAGTTTGAGTATTGGTCTACTCGAGCTCGAGCTCGGTTGAGTTCAGTATTGAATAGCTCAAACTCAAGCCCGGGATCAAGTTTAAGTGAGCAAGAGAATAATTGAGTCAAAGTGAGTCAATACAATATCAAGCTTGACTTGACTAGACTCAATTACTTAAATTTTCAAAGAAACTCAAGCTTGACTCATTAAAATGATAAATATTAATAACATATAAAGGGTAAAATCATAAATATAAAGAAGCTCAATTAGGCTTGCAAGTCTATGAACCTGGGTAATAAAGAGCTCGAGCTCAACTCGACTAACTACTCGATTAGCTCAAACTCGAATTCAAGCTTGATTAAACTGAGCCGATTTTAAGGAATTTTCAAGTTGATTCTGAATAACTAACGAGTAGACTTGACTCACTCACACCTCTAACTAATATCATAAATTTTTAATTCTTTAGGCTTAGTTGCAAACAAAAAGAGGAAGGAGAGATTGAGAAAGATTAAGAGAAATAGAGAAAAAAATGTAATATTTTCTAACTGTATGTAAATTCTTTAATAATTTTTTTAAAATTTTATGTGTCGTATCAAATAATATATTAATTATCTTTTATTAATATGAATTTTTTTAAATACATATTTTGTATTAATTTAATTTTAAAAAATTAATAAATTGATAGTTAACGGTAGGTTAATAGGAAATTTAAATAGAGGAATATTTGAGTCAAAACATTATTTTTGTGAAAAAAAAAATCTTCATTTATATTTTTTCACAATTCAAATTATATTTTTCATAATTATTTTTAAATACATAAAAATTTAGTTATATAAAAATAAAATTTATTTTATATAAAATATTTTTTTAAAAAAATTAAAATTTTCTATTTTTTTAATAAATTAGAATATTTTTAATAAATTTTATAAGTGTTTTAAATG
>CAOJBK014885920.1:0-10776 GCA_948294925.1 Codiaeum variegatum
GCTCCTCCACACTCCTTTCTCAAAGGAAAATAGAAGAAGAGTTAGTGTTTGGAGAACTCTTCTTCAAAACAACTCAAACTCTCTATTTTGTAATGTTTAGGAACTTTCTCTTTCTAACCCTTGAGTTTCTCTCTCTAACTCTTAAGAGAAAAGATAAAGGTTGAAGGTGATGAATAGTTCCTTCATCATCTTCAATTGAGTGTAATGTTGGCTTAGGTAAAAAAGATTATAACCATTACCTTATATAGCTCATACCCTTTCTTTCCTTTTCCTTAAATTAAGGGAAAAAAGGGGAACCTTATCTTGTAACTTGTTGACTATTTGACTAGTCAATTAATCAACAACGTTAAGGCTATAGTTAGTAGGAATCACTTTTAAACCTTGATTAATCACATCTAATATGGATTAACCTAACATCTCATGTTGAGCTTAATTATTTTATTTGTTTGTACAAAACCATTTCAATTAGTGACGCCCATTTGTATCTCATACAAACTATGACATAATTGAAATTAATCCTTTTATGAATTAAACATCAAGACATGCTAGCAACTTTATAAATTTAATTACATGTTTAGTTCAATCATTATTAACAATTAATTAAACTCTTTAATTAATTATTAATATGATAAACACAAGCTAATGGGAATTGCTATATGGTATGTGACTTACTAAGTTCATGTTCTAATTAGCAATGGGATAAAGAAAACTCTTTTCTTCCCACCAAGTGTGTAAACCTAATTGCACACTTAGTCCCTTAAGTCATGAGTGACGTCTAGCATAACTTATCACGACTACCTAATAAGAAATGAATGTCAGTGATCATATCATTGACATTGTATGGACCTCTCGATCATAATTACCGTGCACTTGAATCCCTTCATTACAGATTCTCGATCTTAGCTAGGGTCATGGAACAATCAAACCCTATATGCCAGATCATATGACCTCTATTTGGTTTGTGTTCTCGATAATCCCAGTTCCTACTAGAAACTCTTTCTAATGAACTTTATCCACCCTAGCCAAGGATTTGCCTATCAAGATCAACCAGAAGTCATAGGATTCCTTTCTTAGTTACCCAAGTTAATGAATCCTTTCTTGCTTGAAAACTTATCCCAATATATCATTGATTATGGCCACCACATGCCATATACTAATACATGACTACCATTGGTATGTAAGTAGTAACAAATCATAGCCACCAACATGTCAGATAACATGTCACATCAAGTCTAAGGATTATATGCACAATCATAATCTAGATGATATGATATTGACTAGTTCATAACGACCCATGTATCGATCATCTAACATCACTGTTCAACTTACTCACCTAATGAGTATGCTCACATGTTGTCATGACATCACATGTCTATAGCATGAGACTCACTACCTCTATACCAATAAGTATCTCATACTTATCATGGATGACAACAGAGGTGATGGTCTTCTGAATTAATGGCATCCCTTCCAATAATCTTACGACCATGAACAACCTTTAAAGTATCTGATAAAGGGTAATATGTCACCATATTCTCAAACTCTTTGAGAATAGATTTTGTTACAGAATACTTAAGGGACATATATACGTTCGATACAAGGAATAAATTTAAAGAATATTATACTAAAGCCAGTTAGGTTTTCATTTACATTCACATAATGAATGCAAGCTCTAGGGCATACACTTCTAACAAGGTATCCCATATAGTGAAGACCCGAATCCATAGTACCCCTAAGGTACTTCAACAAATGTCTAAGAGAATTCTAATGCTCTCTAGAGGGATTATGAGTATACTTACAAAGTCTACTTACTGTATAAGCTATATCAGGTCGAGTATAGTTCTTTAAAAACATAAGACTTCCAATTATTTTAGCATACTCCACTTATGACACACTAATGCCATTATTCTTTTTCAAATGTATACTAGGGTCATTAGGAGTCCTAACTGGCACCACATCAAAACTATTAAATTTTTTCAAAACTTTCTTTATATAGTGAGGTTATGACAAGGTCTATCCATTACTGTTTCTTGTGACTTTAATAACTAAGATCACATCAACTTCACCGAAATCTTTCCTTTCAAATTGAGAGGATAAAAACTTTTTAGTTGCATTTATGGCATCTATGTGTGTACCAAAAATTAACATATCTTCCACATATAAGCAAATGATCACACAATTAGCATTCATAGATTTTGAATACACACATGCATCTGAACCATTTACAACAAACCCAAAACTAAGAATAGTTTTATGAAATTTCTCATACCATTGTTTTGGGGCTGGCTTTAGACCTTACAATGACTTCTTAAGCCTACACACCTTATGTTCTTGACTAGTGACTACAAAACCAGGTAAGTATGTCATATATATTTCCTCTTCTAGATCACCATTTAAGAAAGTTATTTTTCTTCCATTTGATGCACAATAAGGTTATAGCTAGAAGCTAAGGCAATCAAAGTAAGAATGGTGGAAATCTTAGTTACTGGTGAGTAGGTATAAAAGAAGTCAACACCAAACTTTTGTGTGAACCCTTTAATTACTAGTCTTTCCTTATATCTATCAATTGAACCATCATTTTTAAGTTTCTTTTTAAAGATCTATTTGCAACTAATGGATTTACTACCCTTAGGCAAGTCAACTAGTTCCCATGTATGATTAGACATTATAGATTCAAGTTCACTATTAATAGCATCTTTCCAAAAACTAGCATCAATTGAACTCATAGCCTCTTCATACGTTTTAGGATCATCATCTATTAAATAAAGTCTAAAAAATGACTCATTTAATTCATCAACATCATTGAGTTCAATTAGAAAAGAAGTAATAAAATCAGGTCCAAAACTAGTTTTTGTTCTACATCTTTTGCTTCTCCTAGGTTGATCATTTTCATCAGGCACATGTGAGGCAGGCAAAGATATTGAAGACGATGCAGCACTAGAAATAGATACATAATGGAAAATCACATTTTTATTCAAGTGAAAAATATTTAAAAAAAATTCAGCATCCCTAGATTCACACTTTGAATGACCATTTAATTTCATGAACCTATATGCAACACTATTTTTAGAGTAACCAATAAACATAGGATCAAAAGTTTTAGGTCCAACAGTATCACGTTTAAAGGTAGGTAACCCTACCTCAGCAAAACACCCCCACACTTTCAAATATTTTAAATTTGTGCATGACCTTTCCAAAGTTCATAAGGGGCTCTGTCTAGTTTCTTATAAGGCACTTTATTTAAAATATAATTAGCTGAAACTACAGCTTCCCCCCATAAATTATCAGGTAATCCTAAACTAATTAACATGGCATTCATCATATCCTTAAGTGTTCTATTTTTACATTCAGCTATGCCATTTTGTTGTAGGGTATAAGGTGCAGAAAATTCATGGATTATTTTATTTTCTCACAAAATTATTTTAGGAAAGCAGAGTTGTACTCTCCACCTCTATCGGACCTAATCCTTTTAATTTTATGATTTAATTGGTTTTCCACTTCTACCTTATGAATTTAAAATTTATTTTCTACCTCATCTTTGGTTCGTAACAGATACACTTTGGTGTATCTTAAAAAGTCATCAACAAATGTAATGTAATACCATTTTCCACCTTTACTTTTTGTGTTTTTAAAATCTATTAAGTCTGTATGAATTAAGTCCAGTAAGCTAGTTTGTCTATTAGTTACAAAACTTAAATGGTTTTCTAGCATTTTTAGCTTCAACACATATTTCACATTTATTGTCGGCATTATTTTCTAGATTAGGGATAAGGTTCATGTTTTGTAATCGTTTTAAGGAGCAATAATTCACATGACCTAATCTAGCATGCCACAAATTAGCAGTCTCAACAATATAAGCAGAAGAAGAATCTTTATTAGTAGATTCAATAATGGCATCTAAAACAAACAACCCCCCAAACATGTATCCCTTCTCCACAAAATCCCCATTATGGGACAGTACAAGTTTGTCACCTTCAAACACAAGTCTAATTCCTACTTTATTAAACAGACCAGTAGAAATTAAATTCCTACGTAGGGAAGGCACATACAGAACATTTTGCAGAAATAAAGTTTTTCCAAAATTCAATTTAATTTAAATATTTCCTTTACCAAAAATTTCTAAGTTGCTGGAGTTGCCCATGTTCACTTGCTCTCCTTTTACCACTTTTTCAAAGTCTGAGAACATCTCCGTATCTACACATAAATGCATAGTTGCTCTTGTATCTACAATCCATTCAGCTTTTTTGTAAACCAGGTTGACTTTAGACACCACTACAGCAATGATCACATTCTGCTCCTCAATCAGGTTGGCTTGATTTCTATTCTGATCCTGTTTCTTACCACCTTTTGAAGCATCATTTTTGTGATAATACTAAAAGGCTCTATGTCCAGGCTTTCCACAAACGAAGCAGCCACCTTTGCCTTTTTTTTTAGCTTTCCAGATTTCTTGAAATGGCCACCCTTTTTGTTATAAACAACAATTTGCTTCTAGTTCTAGTTCCTCTTATTGTTTCCAACAACCTTGTTAAACCTGTCATTTTTTGGAACATAAGATTCCACAATGTTAACTTTAACTGTAACATCACTAAGAGTAGAATCCTTATCTTTCAGATGACTGGCTTATATCTTCATATGGTTGACCAGCTCCTCTAGAGACATGTCTTTCTTTTTGTGTTTCAGATGGTTGTGGTAGTTAGCCCATAATTCTGGCAGTTTTTTAATCAGCACACATAATTCTGGCAGTTTTTCAATTAGCACGTTGGCTTGAATCACTTCACACATCTTCATCCCCTCTACCAGTATGTCAGCAACAAGGTTTTTATACTCATGGACTTGCTCCATGATTAGTTTGTCATCAACTATTTTGAACTTCAACCATTTCCCAATCACATATTTCTTTTTCCCAGCATCATCAGTATCATATTTTCTCTCCAAAATCTTCCAGATGGATTTGGCACATTTGTTGTTGATGAAGAGATCAAACAGAGGATTTGTCATATGGCTGAGTAAATAACCCCTAGTAGTCTTGTTATCCTTGTCGTACTTCTAAATTAATTATGTTTGGTAGTCTTTGGTCTGGTCCTTCTTCTGTCTTAGAGTGGAGTCGATGATGGTAACAACAAAAGTCGCAAGAGTTGCAGAAGGTTCAGCATCAGACTTTGGTGGATCAACCAGCAATACATAATCCACCTCAAGTTGTTCTAGGAAGATTAGCATTCTTTGGGATCACCTTTTGTAGTTGGTTCCATCAAGTGGTTCGAGTTTGGAAAGGTCAAGGAGGAATTTGTTATGGTTTGAGGCCATTGGAATAAGAAAATTGCTTTTAGATTGAAAGAAAATTAAAACAGTAAAAGAATATTAGCCTGAAAAATTGATGTAGTTGTGGCATGTTAAGAACACTGCCCTGAAAGCAATTTTGCCAAAAGTAATGTGCAACTGAGTATGGTGTTGGTTCCCAAGGTTACACAACATTCCCTCTAAACCGTGCACCCAATTATAGAGGGATTTAGATTATACTCAGAAATTGATTAGAAAATTATGGAGGATTTTTACAAAAATAATTTTCAAATCACTCACTATTAGCAGTTAAGAGAAAAATCCTCAAACTAATTTCAAAATATGTAGAGAAAATCAAGGGAAAATTTTGACAGTTGAGAAAAATCAAAAAATAAAACAATTGAGAAGTCTCATAAATCTAGACTCTCAAATTATGACAGGCCAAAAAATATTTAGTCAAAAAATGTGTGTCACACCACGCCTCACAGGCGAGCGGAACTGGACAGACATACAGCTGTGCGCGTGAGAGGTTGCCCTTTCCTAACCCAATGTAATATAATAAAAATATTCATTACTTATAAAGTCATAATTTTTCCAATAGCTTTCCGACGTGGGATTTGTAAAGCAAAGAAAAATTAACAAACAACAAAAACAAGTGGACCCCATATGCAAATTCTTTGTATTATCCACGTACTCTTCTGCCCCAACTCCTCAAGATACAAGCATGGCAGTTTCCATCATGGTTCCAAATATTGCATCACTGGATATGTATTTAAATTTTAGGAGTGCAATTTGGTACGATGCAATTCTAACAAGTTATGTAAGAATCATTGAAACTAAGATCTGATTATTTGGTTTCCAAAGTCATACCATTTGTAATAATCTATTATTTTACTGTGTTTTTTAATTATAAACTACTGCACATAACAAAATCATCACAATATTTGGTCAAATTTTAGTGGTTGCGGTGGCCAGAATCCGACGATCAGTCGCCGGAGTCTGACGGCAGTGGCCGGAATCCGGCAGTCAGTCGCTGAAGTCGGATAATATAATTTAATTATTATTTTTGAAAAATATTTGATAATATTTTTTAAATAATTTAACTTATATAATTAGTATAATTTTTTTTTAAAAAAATACTATTAATTCAAAAACCAAACTAATCAAATCCAACTAAACGAAATCCAAAATACATTCATATCTAAAATATTACTAATCCAATCCAAACCAATGAATTGAATATATAATCTAATTTTTTCAGGTTGGATTAGTCGAATTAGATATTTTTTGAACACACCTATAATCTGAGCAAATATCTGTGTGTGTGTGTGTGTGTGTGTGTGATTCATAATATAATTTTATAAAATAACATAAAATTATATTTACTAATTAAATAATTTATTCATAGAATATTTATAATTATAAAATCATCATTAAGAGAATAATGATAACATAGATTTATTAGAATAATGGTATCAAGTGAAGTTAATGAAAAAATATAACATTTAATATAATAATTTTTTATCATTTTAATATTAAATGACATCATGAAAAAAATAATGCTTGACAGAATTAAGAAAAAAACGGTCCATATATATATATATATATAGCATTAATTTTCATGACGTTTGAACGTTGTTTTAGCAAAATAGATAAAACTAAAAAGTTTAAGCACCACCGTCTATATAATTTTACTTTAAATTTACTTAAAATTTTATGTGAGATAAATTAATCAGAATTGATATCATAAAAATAATATCATATTTATAATTAATTGGCGAAAAAAAAACCATATTTATAATTGAAATAGATTTCAATGTTTCTTTTCTTTTTTATTTCTTCAATAATGAATATAATATCCATCTTTAAATTTAATTTCTTTCGTAATTTATGAATTATGAGTTACCTTATAATTGTGAAAATTATATCCATGAATACTAATTCAGCACATGTTTTTTCGGATGTAAACATGATATTTCTTTGATTATGCAATAATATTTATAGTAATTATCATTCAGGCGGTGTGGATTTACAACCAAGTAGAATGATTATTTCTGATACGGGCAGTGAAAATAGGCTTTATGGACTTGGACTCATAGACATTAGAGAAAACCAAATAAAAAGGACTTATGCCCATAATATAGTCCTTTCACAATATGACACATAGTTTAGGAAATTATTATAAATATCCAGTAATAGCACATCTTTTCAGGTAAGTTAAATCATCACATACACACTGTAAGATCTTATTCTCCTAAAAGTGCAAGTATTTCAGACTTACTAGAGCGTCTGAGAGTCTGCGCCAAGCAACAAGCCTAGCCCCTCTTAGCTCTCTTTGTTCATTATGCAGGAATCTTAATCTAGTTCAATTCAAATCTAGATATCATAAGTTGCTAAGTACCAAGCTTATCAATTGGCGCCGTCTATGGGAAAATCTGATTCAAAAAATCTTTTCCTAATCTAAGAGAAAATCACCTTTTGGGGGAAGATAACTAGATCGGCTATCCTTTCTTGACACAGAAATCTTGAACCTTCAAAAATTCTCAAGTTTTGGATGACCTTCAAAACGGCAAAATACACAATGTTGAACATTCACCGAGCCACCTTCCTGGGAATAATAACTAGGAAACGCCACCTGCCACCAATGTTAATGCCACTCCAGATTCGGGAGTATCTCTCCAAGCTCTAGCGGATCTCCTCAGGAGCGCACAAACCAATCCTACCTTAGCCACACCACAAGCAGCCTTAGCAAGTGCACCTCCTGGCTTATCACTAGAAATATAAAGTGTTGTTTTAAGTGCGCTAGCTCCAATCCTACAACTTTTACAAAACCAAAGTCCTTAGAGGCCACAGATAAACGAGACCATGGCAGTCGACCCTGCTAGAATGCAACTATTCCAAACTCCCAAAGGAGGGAGGGAGGAGAGGCCGGGCGCAACAGCTAGCAGATTAAGGTCGGAGTCGGGGCTCTAGGAGGTAACCATGTGGGTCAGCAAACAGGATAGAAGAAGATGATAGACAGAGACGAAGAAGTCACAACGAAGAGAGCTCAATGAATTCCACCGAGCCTAGGGTCGAAGGGGAAGAAGCTAGAAGAGAGATAAGAAGAGATCGCAACGCGATAAAACTCATGAAAGATCACGGCCTCGGAGAATGGAGGACGAAGCTACAAGTCGAGAGCCAAGTGACATGAGGGAAATGGTGAAAAAGTACATGGAAGAGTTTGGAGGAAAGAAATCTGGAGATACAGACTTGAGATTGGAACTAAAGTCTCCGTTCGTAGAAAGGGTAGCTCATTATCGAATACTGAGTAAGTTCAAAGACCCAAATATTATCAAACATACAGGATCCATGGACCTAAAGGCCCACACTCTCAACTACAAGCATGAGATAGAGCTCCAAATGGGAGATGACGAGGCGCTATGCAGGGCCTTTCGCGGGTCGCTAGAAGGGGTAGCCACGAAGTGGTACGATAGCTTAAAAGAAGGAAGTATAGATAGCTTTAAATAGCTAGCGGAGAATTTCATGAGGAGATTTGCAGCCAGCATCCCCATGGAGATGCAGACACAAGCCTTAGAGCTCATTAAACAATGAAAGGATGAATCCCTGAGAGATTTCCTGGCAAGGTTCAATGCAGAGGCTTTGAAGTTAACTAACTTGAATCAAGCCAGAGCAGCCGAAGCCCTATAAAATTCACTACACATGCCAATTTCTTTAAAAAGCCATCTAGAGAGCTTCCCAGCAACCTCGAAGAAGCCATGTTGATAGCATAGAAGTATATCAAGTAGGATGATGCTTTCTAAATTAGCCAGTTTGCTTAGAAACGAAAGGCGGAACAAAGAGATATGACTTTGAAAAATAAGAAAGGGGAAGGTAGAGGAGTAACGGGATCGAAGGAGACAGTTTTGCTTAGTGAAAAAGCAAGGGAACCAGTGAAAAAGACCTTTGACATAACCAAGTTGCCCCTCTAAATGCCAGGCTTGAGGCAATTTTTATAGCATTCCAAGATCAGGCCATATGGAAAAACCCCAAGCCAATAAAAAAGGATCCTGATATGGGCGATAAAACCAAGTTCTACAAATTTCACAACACTCATGGTCACACCACAGATTCTGTAAACATTTGATGGAGGAGATTGAAAGACTAGTTAAGCAAAGTTATCTAAGGAGGTTCGTTAGAGGTAATCAAGACCCTGAACCCCCCATTGTTAACGAGGGAATGGCATGAGACATAGCATGCTTAATTGGGGGTCCCCATGAGGAGGTGACAGAGAACATCAAGGCGATAGCTCAGAGTGGAGAAACCTCAAAGTTTGTATTTTACAATGGACAAAGACAATGGGCTGGTGAAGAAGGACAAGGGCCAAGAAAGCAGGCTCCGATAGTCATCAAAGCCATCATAGTAAACTACAATGTCCACAGGATCTTGGTGGACAATGGGAGTTCCACGAATCTATTATCCTTTGAAGCTTACAAAAAGATGGCCATCAAGGGGTATGAACTAAAAGAATTGAAAAATCACATTCGGACCCTGGACAAGATAGAGATTCTAGCAGCGGGATACACCCAGCTGCCCTTCACTATAGGCGTAACTCCGAAGAGTGTGATAGTTATGGCACTCTTCGTGGTAGTAAAGATTTCAATTGCGTATAATGTACTTATGGGAAGGCCATTGCTTAGTGACTTAGACGCGGACACTAATGTGTGTAGAGGAAGGATAAGAGTCCCTTTGCATGATGGGACATAATTTTGTGTATATAGCTCTACAGTACAGGAGTCGAGAATAGATTATACTCAAAAAAGGAAGAGCCTGGTCCATATATAGACAGAGGAAGTGTGTATGGTCCAAGAAAACGTTGAGGGTAAAAGTTCAAGGTCTCAACCAGTGGAAGAATTAGAATCATTCCTAGTGAATGAAGAAACCCAAGGCAGAAGCTTGAAGATAAATCAAAGGATATAAGAAAAGGAAGAGGCAAAAGCTTTCCTTATAAACCATAAAGGGAACTTTGCTTGGGACTCCTCAGAAATGCCTGGAATCAACCTGGAGGTAGCAACACATAAACTCAATATGGACCTGACCTTTAGGCTAATAAAACAGAAAAAATGATGCTTGGGAGCAGAAAGGAAGATCGTCATCAATGAAGAGGTAGAAAAGTTGATGGAAGCAGGATTTATTAGGGAGGTTAGGCTCCCTGAATGGCTGGAAAATGTAGTTCTTATGAAAAAGTCCAATGGGATTTATAGAATGTGTGTCAACTTCACGGACTTGAACAGAGCATGCCCCAAGGACTCGTAAATGTTGCCGATGATAGATAAGTTGGTGGATTCCACGATAGGATACAAGTTCTTATCATCTCTGGACGCGAAGCAGGGGTGTCACCAAATTAGGACGGATCCAGATGACGAAGAGAAAATTGCATTCATCACCGAGAAGGGCACCTATTGTTACACCTCCATGCCTTTTGGCCTAAAAAATGTGGGTGCAACATATCAAAGGTTG